>KN890431.1:19781-30126 GCA_000934455.1 Apostichopus parvimensis
CATTCTGTCATCGAGCATTTCATACTGTAGTTTTGATAATATTATTCACATATTTAGTATGTTTGGTGAGTGCAATGCAGCTTGGAAGACACTAGACAAACTTCTTCACTATAAATTGGTACTCTAGCTAAGTCATATGTGTCTGTTTCTTTCATTTTGTTTAACAATGTGAATTTGTATTTCATCTGTCTTTATATTTTGAATGTTATAACTGAATATCTTCTGCATCCACATGAAATTTTCGTTACAAAATGTGTCCACAGTTTGGTGAAACAAGCATTTTTTTTTCTCTTTTACAGTGACATCAATGCCAACTATGAATCCTTGCAGTGATAATCCTTGCTCACAAGGCTGCCAGATTCTCGGAGATACGGGAGGGTATGAATGTATCTGTTCACAGGGATACAGACTGGCATTAAATGGAATAACTTGTCTCGGTGAGTGTCCCTAATTAATTAATAATTCTACAAAGAATCACAGATACGGTACAGATTACAGAATGTGAATCAATTAACTGAACTTCATGCATGACATGTATATTCCTCATTCACACTAGCAGCGATTATTAGACTCTCTCCCCTTCATCCATTTCATACATACAGTAATACTTTACTAAGGTCTTTTCCATTCATCACAACTCTAAGGATTGCTTGCTCCAGATGTTTCAAATCGGTCACTTCCCTTTTAATTTATCACTTTCTCCTATTGATCATATTTCATTCAGAAACCTGTTGCACTTACTGCTCCCCCCTCTCTTACCTGTCTAAACGCTGATCCTGCTCTTTCCATTTGCCTGTTCTATACATTGGTCACAGTTGGTAACAATGTATTGACTATATCTGGGAAGAGAGTGTGCAATAGTTAAGTTGAGACAGGTAAGCAGCACAGTAAATACCCAAACCAGATACTTTTGAAGTTTGCTCCGACCACTCTTTTGAAGCTACAGTATGTTGTATAGCGTTTATTTTCAAACGAATATCCTGTTTCTATGGCCAACTCTCTTAAAGCTCTGGTTTATATCTAGGGTTTATTTCCTTATGATGTTTCTACAGGTATGACCAACTCCTTTAATTTAAAGCTGTTCTTAATAGGGTGATATTCTAATGAAACTGGCTCTTTCAGTGGGGTCTCCAACATGTTTATGTTGCGCCCATTTTACACATTCACACACTTTTCAATTTCTAACAATTCATTTCATGTTTCTATTAGACATCAACGAATGCGTAGAGCTTGCGGAACCGTGTGCTCGTGGACAGAGCTGTCGCAACTCACCGGGCTCCTTCTTCTGTTCGACAGCACCTGCACCTTGCCCCACCGGACTTCGTTATAACCCTACAATTGGAAGATGTGAAGGTGATTTGAATTTTTGAATCCCCTGGCATTGACTATGCATGTATGGTATTTGACACCTTGGCTTATAAAAATGATAAACAAATTACTTTGTTTTGGACATAATACTTGGTGTCCAGATCAAGTGTTTACTGTACAAGAAACCCTATTGACTTCAGGTGGTCAGAGGACATTGAGGTTGAGCTTTGAAAAACTTGTAAACACTATCATTTCAAAAGTATTGTATGATGATCAATAGTTTCAATAGCAAACTTGAATGAACATCATACTTGGTATGTTGATACAATTTAGTAGTAGGTTGAAAAATCCTATTGTTTTTGTGGAAGTCAAAGATCATTTGAGGTTTACGTATAGGTCAAATAGTCCTCGCAGAATTGTGGCAAGTATCAGTTGGTGTAGATATATGGAAGCATAAACCACATGGCTTCATATTTTGGGGATTGTCATGTTGCAAATCTGTCTATAAATAGACTCTATTCTACATATTCGGAGGAGGTGAAAGATCATTTGAGGTCATTAGAACTCAAAACCTGAAAATCTTGTGAACTCAGTATCTTAAGAAGACAGATATCACACTAAGTATCTGGCTTTAGTTATTATTATTATTATAATAATAATATAGTCTTACATGCAGAATCCAACCTGAACAGCTAAGTTCAATGAGCTTTACAGATAGCATATTACTACCAGTTCCTTACTGTTATCAGTGAAGGTCAAAGGTCAGTAGAAGTTAAAATGTGAACATTTTTAAAGCCTTTTGTATTCAATGACTTTAAGTTTGACATTGTTGATACTTGTATTGTGAATTGCTTTGAATTTTGTGCAATTGTGCACTCAGTTGATAACTATTTCGATAAGACAAGAAAATTCTTTGAGGTGACATTATAACATCCAATTCTGTTAAATACATTGAAGAAAGTTTGCAAGGTGACAAATCAAGAACTTTATTTCATACACAGCAGTTTCCTTAAATATTAAAAATTTCACTTTAATTGGTTTCGGTAATCGGAGGCGCTCACAAATGTCCAGTTCCCATTATAAGACAAATCCAGACTGTCTAACTGATTGTCAGGAAAAACTTAAATGGAAATAAAAACTAATTAACTAAAATTATAATTAGCTGCTTTTATGTAAGCTCTTGTTCACTGTGATATATATTCTTATTTTGCAGATATCGACGAATGTGCAGAGAACAGAGATGATTGCACTTCTTTGGAAGAGTGTGTCAATTCACGTGGCAGCTTCACTTGTCAATCTTTGCAGTATACCTGTTCACGTGGTTTGAGATACAATCCAGCAAATGGCATATGTACAGGTACTCCCAAAAATTGCTTTTGTTTTCATCTGTTGCCAGTAAAGTATGGTAAAGTTATCTAGTTCTGGTAAAATTGCAATATTTTTCAAGGTTAGGCCTATATGATGAGCTCATTGACTCTGGCATGTGGTGTGACTATCCAGATCTTTACTGATAATGTAGAAACATGGCTCTGTGAGATATGAAACTTCGTGTCAATAATGGCTTTTAAACAAAACAGAAAAACTCTGCTAAAATACCTTAATATGTGTTTAGTGCAAGCATAAAAATGAGGCCAAGGGGCAAATATTTGGGAGTTGGGGGGGGGGGGGGGGGCAAAGGGCATTGATATTTCCATTTTGACCTTGTTTAATATTTATTTAAATTGCAATATGGCTGACACTTTCATACAATTTCCCTGTAAGATCTATTGGACAGTGAATTACCTTGCCAAGTTTCACTCCAATGGTAGATTTGGAAAGCTGAGGGTAGTGACCTGAAGATGATCATTGGGGAGGATGCCAAGTGTAAGAATGTTACTACCAGTTGTGATAGGCTTGAGGTAGTGGAGGCATGAAAGTATTGTCTCAGTTAGGTATGGGGGTGTTACTTTGAATAGTTTGATATACTTCTTTACAGATATCAATGAATGTCTAGAAGAGAGTCACAATTGTCCATCCTCAAGTACCTGTTTCAATATCCATCGAGGCTATCGTTGCCAGGAAAGACCACGTTGCCCTAATGGTTATCAGGTAGATCCAGTCACGTCCCGGTGCATTGGTGAGTTAACTGCAGGGCTGCTGGTTCTTAAAAAAAACAAGGATCCAGGTTTGAAAGTTATCAGAATGGACAAAGTTGGTGGTGTGTGCTTTCAGTGTAGACTTTCAAAACAATATTGAATTTGGCAATGCTGCTTGATTAACTATTGACAAATGCTGAAAGCCAAACTGTGTTGAACCAGTTAGTTGAAAGAAAGGATGGAAGGAGATAAGCAACCTAATTACCTAATTAACAACCTAATTACAGGACAAAAAAAGAGAGACCAGTCTTGATTAAGAATGGGATGTTCTTTTCTAATTTACAGATTGCAACATGCACATCAAACCTGTCAAAATCAGGACCCGAGTTATGCTTCCATTTACTGAAATGTCTGCATCTCTTTTATTCTTTCTTTTTGGGAGGGGGGAAGGGGGAGGGGAGGGGAGAGATATGTTTGTTTTGATTATTAAGTGTATCCTTGCCAATAGTTTGGAAAATCTGTGTTGCAGTTTGTTTGTTTGGATGTATGTATATCCCATTTAATAATTCCCATAATAATAATTCCCATAATAATTTGTGGAGTTGTCTGATTTACCCCATTCACTAACTTGTTGAGTCATATCTGATGCATCCCATAACATAATTTTGTGTTTTGTTTACCCTGTCACCTTGATGCATCCCATGACCTCTCTAACTTAAATCAGATATCAATGAATGCTACCAGAATAGCGATGCCTGCCCAGAAGGACAGCGATGTGAGAACTACGAGGGTGGTTTCCGCTGTGCCAGGAGGTTTGCATGTGGTACAGGTTATAATCTCAACTCAGTCACTCAGGATTGTGAAGGTATAGTATACATGCAAGCAACACTACCATCTTAGATTCAAGGTATACAGCAGTTGGATAGTGTTAGGATTGGGGGGGGGGGGGGGGGGGCATTGAGAGGTGAGAGAGATGGTAAAGGGAGGCTGGTGGTGGTGGAGGAGGAGGAGGTACGGTAACATTCATCCAAAGATATTAATTTAGATTGAGGGTAACAGGAGGTACAGACAGGTGAGAGAGGCTAATATCAAGAGAGGTTTGACAATCAAAAATGCTGAAGTATATGCAGGGCCTATATGCAAACCTCAATACATCACCTTAGATTGACGATAGGAAAGGGAGGCAACCGGGGGTGCGGGGGGGGGGGGGGAGGGAGGGAGGGACAATTGTGGTCACTTTTATAACAGTACACAATGACAAGAAAGCAAACAAGAATATCATATACTTTTTAAAATGTGGTGAGGGTTCAGGGAGGGGTTTTGGGACTAGATAATATAAAGGTATTACATTTCTGCAAAGAAAGACATTTCTCTATGACTGATGTTTACAACATTGCATCGGTTGGGAATTTTCACAGTTTTTGCAGGAAGAGGATAATTTAGAGAAAAAAGTTTAAAAAAAATAAACATGATTGAATTCAGGATACACAGAATTTTGAAGTTTATATCGTGGCACTTGCTTGAACCTGAACTGTTTTATGTCTGTTTAACCACCTTTGAACCCCTTCCTCACCTTTTGTATATATCTATATGTCTTTTTTATGGAAGACTAGATGGTAATGTATGTGCTGTTACCTGTCAGGTTGTTCTGTTGAGTAAACAATGATACCAGTCAGTGTAGGAGTAAGAGCAATATTTTTTGATGGTCATGACAATTTCCTATCAATTTTGCTCCTTGTCATGGTCTGTGTGTATCTATAGAGATGTAACTGTTTTTCACAAGCTGTTCGGCTTAAAGTGGTTGCACATTGTGTCATGGTTAGTGCGTACCTATAGAAAAGTGTTTTTTTTTTTTTCACAAGCTGTACGGCTTAAAGTGGTTGCACATTGTGTCATGGTTAGTGTGTACCTATAGAAAAGTAATTTTTTTTTACAAGCTGTTCGGCTTAAACTAGTTGCACATTTTGTCATGGTTAGTGTGTATTTATAGAGATTTAACTGTTTTCACAAGCTGTACGCTTAAAAGTGGTTGCACCCTTTGTCATGGTTAGTGTGCATGTATAGAGATGTTACTGTTTTTTCACAAGTGTACGACTTAAAGTGGTTGCTTGTGTTTCATATGCATCTCGATCAAATCAAATGACGGGTGCAATAGCCTTTGCAAATCCTGTGAATTATTTCTTTTCACTGGAAGGTATTTTAGGCATTTATCCCTAACAATGATTGCAAAGGATAAATAGCCTCAGTCCTGATTCTTGCAAGTGTGTCCTGAGCTTGGTAACACTGCAAAAAGTGTTTGATATCTTGGGTTTGGTGTTAAATTCAAAAAAGTTTCCCAATGAATTTAACGTCATTGGTGACATTAACTCAACAACATGATAACATGATATTATTTCTTGAAGCATATTTGACTGAGGGGGGGGGGGGGTTTCTGGGATTACATTGCATCCATAACCAGGTGATGTAATGTAACTTATGACATCAAAGTGTCATTAAATTACATAAATGTTTACAATTGATGAATAAACTATATTGCATTGTTGTGGTATATACACCATAATGAGATCATTATTGTGGCATGTTGGTGATGCTGATTGGATCATATTGATTCTTTTTAAGGAATATTCTGATGGCAGAAGTTGATTTGTTTCAAAGATTTGCTTCTATCTCTGTATCACTGTGTGCAAACCCAGTTTCCTGATAACATAGTTTATTGGGAAGATTGTCAGCAACTGTTTTGAACGCATAACGTTGGAGTATCAGAGTATGTGACGGTATCATGGCAATTAATGAATTGATTATTTCTGTTTTTCTGTATACATATCAGTGACCGACATTGGAAGGTACTTACTTGATTTAAAACATGAATTCACCTTAAATTCAGAATACATGTATGGCTAATGTATCAAATTTCAAAAGAATATCTACTGACAAATTTAACAGAAAATAATAAACTTTTGATGAAAATGATGACATGGAAGATTAATTACTTTCTGTGATCCACTTCCTGGTGGACCAAGTGGTTCATGTTGCCATGGCAATTTACCTTCAAACAACCTAGAGTTATAATACAATATATTGAGGTTAGGTGTTCAGCTAGTAATTTGGAATATATTTTGGTCTTTTCATATCCATGTCACATTGTCTACCATGGCCCACTTATCTTTGAGTATCTTTGTAATGATATAACAAAACAGCTACTGAAAAAATAATGTTGATTTTACTTTCATGTCAGTTTTAAAGAGCATGGCATTGCCCTGTTTTTTATTTTGAGAGATTGAGTAGAAATATAGTTGCCTTATGCATTTATAAATCCGGTAAATATGATGGTCCTCCAGAATTTGTACAAAAATGATTTCATTTGAGCAAAATAGAATCAACACCATTGTAAAACCTTCATCTCTGCATGAGAAACATTAATGGTGAGTGTTTAGGTCGGGGCAAGTACAAGTTTAATTTGAGGTGTTTCATTTCTCCCCTTACAGACGTCAATGAATGTGAGCAAAGACTGCACAGATGCCAACGTAATCAGAGATGTGTCAACGAACCAGGCAGTCACTTGTGTGAAAACTGCGAGTCTGGATACAGAGTGGACATCAGGAATGAATGCACAATAGGTACTCGGTTGTGATGGTATCTTCAATATCGCTTTGCTTTGTTCTTGTGTAGTCTCCTCCTATTTGATTCCCCTTCTCCTTACCATGAAAAAGGAAAATTTCTGACAACTACAGTATTATAAAAATCTCAAGTCTCTGGTGGAATTGTATTTTCATTGAAATCATTCATTATGGTTCATCAATTTGATTAAAAAACTGATTAAAACAAAAATGACATCCTCGTCTACCTCGCAATTTCTAGTATAACACAAATTTTTGGTTAATGTCATCAAAATTTGTTGTTTTTGACTCTGAGGTTAGGAAAGAGGTTTGTGGGCGGTAAAGTATGAAACTGACGACTTTCTACATTCAATAGCATACACCTTTGTTGTTCTTCCACGTAGATGTTTCTAAACGATTTCAAGATTCAATCATTTCCAGAATTTTCAGAGCATGTGATTCTATTATGTTAAAGTTTGCATGTGGTGTGATACCAGTACTATTGCTTCAAGAAATTAAATCCTTGTGTGGCAAGTAACAGTGATGTAGCTTTGTCTTGTCGATGATCCCGGAAACTTAATAATAATCTGTCTCGTTAATTATGCCTGCATTTAACCTACTGTAAAAGCTTTACCGATCAAGTTCTTGATGGTTGTTAGTCTACACCTGTGTTGTCCTCTCTGTACCTGGTGGCTTCAATCTCCATGCATTACTTGATTGAAGGGTTTTGCTTCTACTCGACATGTGCTTGCAATTGTTACATATAGTTTTTAACCAGAATGGAATGAGACAGCCCCAATGTTGGAATGAGTGTAAAGGTTTAACATAGTTTTGAATCCCAACCCCTTCCATGCTTTCCCTCTTTGTCCAACCAATATTAATTAAAATTTCAAAACGGTGCAGTGTTGCCCACCCTGGGAGATATTGGAGACAGTAGCTCAAGCCCCTTTTTAAGTCAACCCATTTGATAACCAAGTTACCTTTTCCCTCAACAACTGGCAGACATTGACGAGTGTGGAGAACGTACGGATACTTGCACTTCAAACCAGATTTGCTACAATACTCTGGGAGCCTTCACGTGTACCTGTAACCCCGGCTTCAATGAGGACTCTGTACGTCAGGACTGTGTTGGTAGGATTTGATACTCTAGTCTATTATTTTGATTCCAGTCATGAAAGATATTTTAAAATTTTTTTGTCTTCCTGTTTGCATAACCTTTCCTTTTTATGTCTCTCCTTATGTTGCAACTAATTACTTTTTCAATGAAGTTGCATAGCAATTTTGAGTTGTGATCAGTCAGTATCTTTGGTAAAATTCCTTTAAATGCAAACAGCTGCTTTAAATGTTCAGATGCAGAAGTCATAGCTGCTTGATGGTTGGGGTAAGAACCAAGTACAACAGTAACCAAATCAATGAAGGATATATTCTTTAGTTTAATCATAGAAATCTCTCCAAACAAACTCTAATTTAAGCTAAGCTGTGTGATTTAGAGAGAGCTAACATGTACACCTTGTAAAAAGATATTGATGAATGAAGCCTATACCTGATGGCTCCAGTCTGTACAATCTACACAGATCAGCAATTTCTGTTAATGTTGTGATTAAATCGAAGTAACATGTTTATGCTTGTAATTATATATCGATGAATGAAGCCTACCTGATGGCTCCAGTCTGTACAATCTACACAGATCAGCAATTTCTTTTAATGTTGTGATTAAACCGGAAGTAACATGTTTATGCTTGTAAAAAGATATTGATGAATGAAGCCTACCTGATGGATCCAGTCTGTACAGTCTAGGTTAGAGCTGTCATGAAACCGAAGTAACCTGTTTACTGCATCATGTGATTAGATATTGCTGAATTAAGCCTACCTGATGGCTCCAGTCTGATACAATCTAAGCAGACCAGCAGTTACTGTTAGAGCTGTCATGAAACCGTAGTAACATGTATATTGTATTTTGTAGATATTGATGAGTGCAATCCAGATGATGGCTCCAGTCCATGTCTGCCAAATCAAATGTGCATCAACTTTCCAGGATCATACGACTGTCAAAATATGTGCTCCTATGGTGCCAGATACATCTATGGTACTTGTTTCGGTGAGTATGTAGTAACTGCATTTCAATTTCATAGTAATATTTAAGCTTAACTTTCATGAGAATGTTTGTGACATTTCCATGATTAATGACAGGTTGAAAAAGTTTGCTTGCAAATACCTGGTTGCTAAGGGTTAAAGCTGATTGACACAGATTGGCTGTTGACCTACAGCCTGAGAAAACTGATCAGTGTGTGAATAATTGTTTCATATTTAGGCTTGTGGCCAAGTGGTGGCCAATTGGCTATGGCATCGGACTCGTGATCCAAGGATTGCTGGTTCGATTCCTGCCTAGTTCATTACGTTGTGTCCTTGGGCAAGATGCTTTATCTCACTTGTCTCTCTCCACCCAGGGGTTAAATGGGTACCTGTGAGGTAACTTGTCATTGGGCGCAGTATATAACTGCTGCCAACTAAAGGGATTGTCTCTGGGACAGGTTATCATTGACCAGGGGTAATATAACGTCTGTAAGGTGCTTTGAGACTTATCGCTGGTATAAAGCGCTATATAAAAAGCAAATATTAATATTATATTAGGCTTAGATTCAACCAGGATGTCTGCACTGTATTAAGTGTGAATGTGGCAATAAGATTTAGTTTCAGCTATGGCCCAGTCTGCAAGATCTCTCATGACATCAAATTACAAAAAACTGGAGATTTAGGCCACCTGTACTATCGGATTATTTGTCATCTTTTTCTCAAGTGGTACCTATATGTTACAGAGCAATCATTTATAGGTTTATTTACCTGGCTTCTCTTTGGTATTTATTCCCTTAGAAGGTTTAACTTTAAATAATCTTCTAAATACATAAATTAAAATCTTTCTAGATATCGATGAATGTGCTGAAGGGACTCACCAGTGTGAAGACATGCAGGAGTGTATAAACCAAGAAGGTGGTCATCTCTGTAGATGTCCACTTGGCTACAGATTAACCAGGTCTTCATCTCGAGGATGTGAAGGTAATAGTTTTGTCTAGTATCCTACCTCTCAAATAAATGTGTTCCATTCAGCTCTCTCCATTTCCCCTCCTCTGGTTAGCTTTCTGTAACTGAAACTCTGCAGTCTTTGTTTTAGAACACATGGATTTGGCTTATAACTCTGTTATCGATTGCACAGAAATCATGTGGTATGAACAAGATATTTTACGCAATTTCTTGGGGTAGTTATGTACCACTCTCGAGTACGAGCAAGCTTAGATATATTTCTTTTGTGTTAAAGATCATCATTGTTAGCCAAACATATGCTAGAGAGTCAAATAATGGTCACTTATG
>KN890433.1:17583-32951 GCA_000934455.1 Apostichopus parvimensis
CGTAGGTGAAGTAGGTATTGCAAGCTAGTTACTGTAGGTCTTTCACATGTACCCTGCTGTATCATGTCATGTAATAAGTTGCTTATTTTATTACCAAAAACACATTCTTTTCATGCTGTATTTATTTTGTAACAAAACCATTTATCCCTCACTTTCTAGCTTGAAACTTTTGAGGATGAACTACATTACACTTGTTTTCATTTCAGCAGTGTTTGTGAGTTTTTTCATTGATTCATTTTTGTTGTACACTGATGAACATGTAATTTGCAAGTGTTGACATTTTAACATTTCAACATTTCTTATTATTAACAAATTGTTATTAAGAGTGACTTCATTCCATGAACATTTTGCAAGATATGGTAGCTAAAAAGTATGAGCTATCTATTTGAATTATTGTCATGTCCAAAATAGATATCTAGCTCTTCGTTAATCTTTCTTATCTGTTACAGCAAAATGAATCAGAAGACAAAGCTATATACAGTAGATCAGATATTCTTATAAATGTTACATTAATTAACAATGGAAAGTTTTCAATTGATATTCATGTTTTTATTCCTAATGTTTACAATAAATGTTACCATTGTTGTCTTTTGTGACCAGTTGTGACTTGAATTTTCATGTTAGACACTTTTTCAATTTTGAAAGATGAGAGGGTGTTCTACTGTAAGTGAATACACAATTGGACATTTATGTCATTGTTTTCTGTGGACTGCTAGTGAAGTACAGTGATGTCTCCTGAAATTATAAAACAAAGTGGACAAGTTGAGATATGAGACCCATCATTTCTAAGTGATCGTCCTCAATGTTTTAATTTTGTCACAAGGATGATCAAAAATGAAATTGCAAGAAGATTTGAGTTTGTTTGAGAAACTACTTTACAGCTTGCTGTTAAGTTTTTTTCAGAAAATAATTGCGTAGACAATGTTTTTGGCCTTTGAGTGAAATTTCAAGAAGAAGTGCCTCATTGTGATAGTGTGGTTGTATCTCTACTGAAAGGCATGACTTGGGGGAGGGGAGAGAGGGGGAGGGAGGAGGGGTATACAGTAAGTTTGCTGGTGTTCATATTGTAGTTCAGAAAACATTTAAACAACAAGCCATGCAATTTTGAGAGACTAAACTGAAATTCATCTCCATATTTTACTTGAAAAGACACTTTGACTTCATACAACTCATGTTCTGAAGTATGCATGGTGAAAATTGTAATCTAGCTGATTAATCGCACGATGTGAGAAAACCTGATACCTACAGAAATGGGGCAAATCATTGTTCTACTGTACTGTATAAATGTTAATGACGGCACCATTTGGATGTTTCTATGAAGTTATATGAACCTATTGATTTAAAGGTATGTAGTACTTTGCAATAGAAACTGCTACAGCACAATGCATCATGGGTAACATTCTTTTCTCTACTTTAAGGTTTTGCCCCACCCACTGCCAATAATTAATTTGCCTATTTCTGTATACATGGTTGTGTGTTACTGATTTATTGCACAGTACAGTACTACCTTGCTCACAGCTGTAATATATATTACAGTTTAAGGTCAGTAGGAGATGACATTGCACATACACTGTGTAATTATAGCATGCATACTCAATGGTACTGCAGTAACTGTACTTACTTCTGTAATATTGTACAGGTAATGTATGTCTCAGTTCACTATCTAATGTGAAGTCTCATCATTTTATCCCATGAAGAACTCTGAAATATGTATTTGTATGTTAACAGTTTACAACCAGTTTCTCTCTATTCCTTCTTAACCAACCTATTCTCATACAGTGCATCTTAAAGTTGAAGATCTCAGCCGAAAATTGCGAAGCGGTGACCTGGGCATACCCCCAAACCCGGAGGATAGGTTTGTTTACAGTAATGTTAACTCCATTTTTCCCTCTTTTTTTAATTATTATTATTTTTTTGGAATACTTCTCGGTCACCTGGTGTCTTAACTCCCAGGAGAAGAGATATACCAACCTCTCCGAGTGTGACACAGTACAATACATTTTATCTGCCACCATGTTTTTATTTTATAGTTACATGATAGTCGTTTATTTTGGGGGTAGTAAGCTTGAAGCTGTAGTTGTATTGCGTTGGAACTTTGTTAACCATGGATGTACCTTTAAGTTGTATCCTTTATTCACATGGTAACAGCAGGGAGCTGCCAATTTAAGTAGCAGCTCCCTGTTAGAGTAGCAGCTCCCTGGTAACAGTTAATGTAACTATCAGAGATCCCACTTGTTGAGCTACCATTTGGCTGCTCCTTATATAAGTATGAGTCAATCAATACAAACTTTTTTTGCCACAAATTGAAGATAAAATTCTGTCACATTTCTTCCAAACCATGAAAGATTCTGCCTCGTTTCCTCATTCTTGCTGCTATTTGGTTAACCTTTTGAGTAACAGGTTATTATTTCTGTTGTGTATATCTATTCTGCATTGGTGATATTCAGTATCACTAGATTTTAACAAATCTTACTACTGAATAAGCTATTTTTAAGTTTGAATTTTTCCAGGTTCTCATAAAGTTCTGAGAGAGCTCATTCGTAGAAATAATGTTCATTTCTATGAAATCGATGAGTTGTCCCCCCACCCTACCCCCCTCCTACTCGTACCTCACGGAGCTCTTATATCATAAAATGTGTTTGAAATCAATGAGTCGTCCCCCTCCACCCCAACCCCCTCCCCTCACACTTGAACTTCTTGGAGCTCTCATATCATAAAAGGTGTTTGAAATCAAAATGAGTTGTCCCCTCCACCCCGAGCCCCCTCCCACCCCAACTTCATGAAGCTCTTATATTATAAAATGTGTTTGAAATCAATGACTTGTCCCCCTCCACCCCCCTCCCACTCCAACTTCACAGAGCTCTGATATAATCAGTTGTGTTAATTCTTTCTTGCCTGGGGTTTGGAAGACTTGTCTTGAATTTGTGATGTGCCATTTGGACAGTAACAATAAAGAAAGATATCCTCTAATCGTTCCTCTGAGTAATTTAGTCCTTTTCGTCCACTTTCCAAGAAATGTGAAAACATAACTTCTTACTGAACTGGTTACCTTACAAGTGGTGTTCTATTTAGAAGTATAAAACATAGGGTGGAAATAGGTAAGCAAGCAGGTATGGAAGTAGGTATGCAGGCAGGAATGAAAGTAGGTATGCAGGCAGGAATGGAAGTAGGTATGCAGGCAGGAACGGAAGTAGGTATGCAGGCAGGAATGGAAGTAGGTATGCAGGCAGGAATGGAAGTAGGTATGCAAGCAGGAATGAAAGTAGGTATGCAGGCAGGAATGGAAGTAGGTATGCAGGAATGGAAGTAGGTATGCAGGCAGGAATGAAAGTAGGTATGCAGGCAGGAATGGAAGTAGGTATGCAAGCAGGAATGGAAGTAGATATGCAGGCAGGAATGGAAGTAGGTATGCAGGAAGGAAAGTAGGTATGCAGGCAGTAATTTAATCTTACCAGTATTTACACAGACTCTCTATCACTATATTTCCTTCTGTTTGAGCTTTGATATAACATTTGTTACACTGGACTTATATAATACACACATTATTATATATCATTTATTATATAATACCCACATTGTATAATACACATATAATACACAGTGTACAGTATTATTATATTATATTATATACCTATCAGATACCCTGTGACATTCATTAGCAACACCCTTTAGGGTGGTGTGTCATGATAGACCAGCTGTTGATATCATTAATAACTTAATGGTTAAGTAGTAATCATGGAGTTTGGTTGGATCTCAAGAGAAGTTATAGGCATTCTCAATGAGTAGTTAACATCGTCAAATGGTGGTTCTGTTAAAGAAAAGATTGTCAAATTTCTAGGTAAATTAAAGTGTTTTGCCTTCGCATGGTTCCCACACTTTTATTGTGAATGCTTGCTCAGGCCTGTTATATAACCTTTTCTTTTCCTTTGTCCTTTCATGATTAAAACATAAATCCACCAAATATTAATTTTGGAGGAGAAAAGAGTGAAATAATAGCTAGAAAAGAATTTCAAGCAGTGAGTGTCTCAGGAATATATGTTTTGTGCTCTACCAACTGAAAAGACTTCACCTTTCTCTCACCTCTGGTCTCCACCACCCCCAATTGTATTCCCCATGTGCCCGGTACAAAAGAAAAAGTAGAGAGTTGTTGAACAGGGATTTAAAGCAAGGAACTAAATAGCCCAGACTGGTAGAGTATTGGGCTGGTTTTCCTTAAGTTACTGATTTGATTCTCATTCTTACCAATCATTTCTTGGCTGTTTGAAAGTTTTTCCCCCGATTCAAATTTTACAAGATCTATCACTTAAATAATATTATAACACAAATGGACAAAAAAGGGAAAGTGTAAAGGTGGTTTGAATTTCATTTCTGAACAACCAAAGAGTTTTTAAATGTCTTCATTTTAAAATGATTCACCTGTTTCAACTGTGAAGTAATCTTTCAAAGCCAGTGTTAAGCAGTGATGATAAATCCTGGCTAATACTGCACAGCACTTCTGACCTAAATTTCTGACAGTCTCTCCTGTTAACAATCTCTTCATTTTCACAGCTTTGTTAACCAATTTTTGCCCTTACCAATCAAATATGTTTACTTCTACAGCAGTACAGCACTACTGTGTTAAGAGTGTCATTTTCTGTTGCCTTTTTTGGGGACGTATTTGAGAGTATACATGTTAACATTGAGTGGTAATGGAAGAGTTGAATAATGTATAGTTAATTGTTGCCAATCTACATGGTAGTGTGTTGCCAATCTACATAGTAGTATTGGGAAATTACTTGTGAACCATATTTGGCACAGATTCACAAATTACAGAGTCCCAAGTCAATGAGCCGTATGGTCCAAAAGGGCAAGATGTTTTAGTGATCCCTGTCCCACCCCTCTTCTGGCCCTCCCAATGTCTCCTCGTCATCTGCAACTAAAACTAGATTTTATTTCATTTAATTTCATCCTTTTGAAGCAGCTTTGATATTATAGTAATAATTATTATGATTATGAAGTGATAATATCTGTGATTTTGTACAGATGTGACCATCACCGTCACTAATGACATAAGAAATCGTCTTGATGACAAAATGTTTGAAGAGACCAACCGCAAAATGACTTACCCCCTTAAGTAACCTTCAATTATGGAAATTTAATTAAATTTTTAAACATTGGAATATGATAATGCAGCTATAACTTAATTACTTGAAAGGAAATTCAGACAGTGGTGCTTAAAGGTCAGTATTGGCCCAATATTTTAACATGAATTATGCGTCTCTTCTAATTGTTCGCAGATATTGAGGAGTCTTCAGTTATAGAATTTAATGTCTCAGCCAAGCGGAACGGCTTTAATGGTCATAGTAAATTTATACTTGTTGAAGTTAGAACATGAGTGGCCATTCTTTCACTTTCTAGCATATTCTCGGACAATACTTCTAACCTTTAGACGGAACAACATTGTTATACTGTAGGACTGAACTATCAAAAACCAAATGTTGAAAAGTTCAAAAGGCTGCTTTAAAATTTTGGAAGCAGGCTTCAGAATTGGGGTATATCTTGATGTATATCTATTGGAGTAGGGTTTTTCTTTACTTTTATCATCACATGAGTATTAATGAGTATATGTCCCATGTGATTATTAATAAGTATGTCCCATGTGATTATTAATGAGTATGTCCCATGTGATTATTAATAAGTATGTCCCATGTGATTATTAATGAGTATGTCCCATGTCATTAATAAGTATGTCCCATGTGATTATTAATGAGTTATTGTATGATTGTATACATCAGTTACATTACAAAGGTAACTCTGGGCCTTTAGTGTGTTGGCTTTATCTTTAGGGTATCTTTATAATGCATGTGTCTTGCACATACAGGATTTGTTCTCTCCACCATTTAGGTCATAACCTGTTTATTTATTGCTCCTACAGCTATCCATGGTAGACAGTTAACCAAAACTTAATATTTCTCTTTCATTTTTTCCCCTTTCTGTTACAACATATTGTATGTGTCAAGTTAAAAATTCTAATTCTATCATAAACTTGAAAAAGGTCATCCTCATTTCTCATCTAATATGCTAGAAAATAAAAATAATGGTCACGACATGCTCCAACTACATGAAGCATCTCTGCCACTTTCATTGCCTGAGAATATTGAGGAGTGCCGGAACCTAAAGTACTTTATGTTTAGCTCGCTGGAATTTGGAAGCAATACGGATGACATTAAAAAGTGACAGGGAAAGTGAAAATGTTATGACAGGTTGCTGAGAACAAATCAGACAAAAATATTCATAAAAGTTGTTATTGATTCAGTTTGGTTTTCTTTTTGATGTTCAGTGTTCTGTAATCAAATTATATTTCATTTCAAGTTTTAGTTCACTATGGTATTGATTTAATTACATTACATCAATTTATAACCCCTGCCCCTCACAGTTTTGCAATAAACTGCAAGGGTGCCCCAGTTTGAACCATACTCCGTTGTTTATGTGCGATGGTGATCTACAAAAATGTCAACATTTGGTCTTGCCACTTGAGCCGTCTACAGTCCCCCATCTGACATGGCAACACGAATTATCAAAACTTTCAAATACTGCTACAAATGAGGCTGATATCTGACATTAAAGTAAAACATATGGGCCTTTTAATATTCTCCACATGAAAAAATGATAAATATTCAGTCTATAAATATTGTAAAAAGGTATTCAGAAGTCAGATATTTTATCATACTGACGATACATGTAAACCCCTCCACCCCCCCCCCACCCCTATCTCCTACCCCTGCATACAATGTTGACTAGGATGATGCTAGCATTCCTAAATGTTCACAAGGTCTCTCTGCATATTCCCTGACAGGTCTCCATCTCCAGAACCAATCTATGACCATAATGGCAAGCGTCTGAACACGAGAGAATACCGAACCCGGAAGAGACTTGAAGAAGAGCGCCATAATGCTGTTCAAGATGCCCTGACCCTGAACCAAGACTACAAGCCTCCAGCAGATTACAAGTAGGACCATTGTCAAATCATGAGACAACACAAACCCTTCCATTGTTATTATTAGACTGTTTGACAGAGATGTCTGCAACTTCTCCCCACCCCTATATCTCACCCCATCCAGGAGACACAAACCCTTCCATCTTTATTATTAGACTGTTTGACAGAGATATCTGTCATGAACAACTTCTCCCCCCCCCCACCCCTATATATCACCCCATCCAGGAGACAAACCCTGTGACAAACTATTTGCCTGTTCCTGATTAGTACAATATTAAACTGTTCATGTCCAATCCAGAGAGACCTATGCCCCCCATTGATTTTATGTGATGTTTTACACTTTCATATGCAAACCATTTCTCATATATATAACTGTCAATCATGACACTACCCAGGTTGTGTTAAATCCAAACCCCAACATCAGCTTTTTATTTTGTTGTAAGAAAGCCTGAGCATGTATCCTTTTCCTGTGGGTTGGTAAATTGGACAGCACAATTTGTTCCTTTCAGACTTTTATGGCCTCTCATGATCAGTATTGATTTGTGATTGAGATGGAGGCTAACAGGTTGGTCATCTTAGATGTGACATAGTAGCAAATACAAAATGCTTATTTCTTTTTGCTGGGGCTTTACTGATTGCGATATTGTTGTCTGTTCCTTCTGTGATTTGATAGGCCTCCAGTCCAGAAAATAAGTGATCGGGTGATGATTCCACAAGATGACCATCCCCATATCAACTTTGTCGGACTTCTAATTGGGCCAAGGTGAGAACAGGTTTTAGTGAGGTTACTCTAGAAGCAGATTGCATTCTGTAAGGAGGCTGTTATGAAGGATACAACTGTTCGAAGTACTGTAAGAACGAGCAGTCCATGACATTTTCTTTTTCCTTTGAGTTCTGTAGCTTCGAAGAAACATTTCAATGTTTTTCTAGCATCCTGTTTATATAAATTATATGCATGTTCCGATGTATACATACAGTGTATAATTAAGGGCATGAATGAATGTATGAAATTATTGAATGGTATGACCTCACAAAATGACTGCAAAAGCAGTGTATGGTTTGGCTTCTGTACAAAATGACAATAAGCACTGTTTAGCTGTTTGCCTGTTCTTCTGATCTCTAGGTATGACCGAACAAAACTAGAACAGTGTTCTGTAAGTTGTATGACCTAATTAAATAAAATGATGCTCTTGTACGGTTGTCTCTCGCAGAGAATATAGCCTTACATAGCCTGCTAACTGTACTGTAAGACTGTTCTAGTCATGTACAGTACTAAGGACAAAGTTATTGTAAGGATGCTGTTATCGAAGACTTAGTTCAACTTTCAAATGTGTAAAAGAACAATTTGTATGCAAGTTCACGCTTGGTATGTGGATCCACCTTATTACATATAAAACTTTTTTGCCCGTTTTGCTTCCCTTCACCGGGGCCACCCCCCACCTTCATTGCCAAGGTGTGTGAGGAGTCCAACATCAAATGTTGCTAGATACAGATACATCTGTGGGTATCAAACATCTGAGATACTAGCTACAACTGCTGCAATGATGTAGTATTAGTTTTTTTATTTTTTTATTTTCTATATTTACATCAGGACTTAGGAATCTTCTATGTACAAAGTTTAAGCATCTTGTTGTACTTTATCTCCTTAGGGGCAACACTCTAAAGAAGCTGGAGAAGGACACAGGTACCAAGATCATGATTAGGGGTAAAGGATCTATAAAAGAGGGTAAAGTGGGGCGAAAAGATGGCCAGCCTCTCCCAGGTGAAGATGAACCTCTCCATGCCCTGGTAACGGCTAGTAATGCCGAAAGTGTCAAGAAGGCTGTTGATCAGGTACGGGGCTATAATTTAGGCTTTCGTCTTAGGTTTAGCATATTTGTTTCAGTTATTAATTGGCAGAGAATATGTTACATCCAAAAGTGTGAACTTCTTATGACAATGCTAATAATTCACTTTAATACATCAAATTCTTGTTTTACTCAACCTACACCCCCCCCTTCCCTCCCCCTCCTGTGTAAGAGCTGTTGTTGGCTGCTTCTCAACCATTTCAGACCTGTTAACCAGTAGTTACTTTAGTACCATGTACCTGTAAGTTCTGGTTCAGTCCTCTTCATAAATTGTGATATTCCCACAATCCAAAAGAACATGCTGAGACCATGACCTCTGGTCACTTTTAATTGGCATTTGTGTTGCGAATAGATGGAACACTTGACAAGGTTGAGCCCACTGACGACCGTAATACAAAGTTGCTTGAAGAAGCTTTGTTCATTCCCTTTATCAGATCACTCAGACCATCAAGGAAGGTATCGAGCAGCCAGAGGGCCAAAATGATCTCCGACGTAAACAACTGAGGGAGCTGGCAAAGCTAAATGGTACATTAAGAGAAGAAGATATGCTTAGGTAAGTCTAACAACACCATGAAGAAGGAGTACTATGATCAGTGTTGGTGCTAGGAGGTTAAAACAGGGAATTCCCACAGTCAATTTATTTTTTGAGGGGGGTGGATTTTCAGAACAATATTTTCTTGCAGGGGGAAGGTGGGGTGGGGGGGGGGGAGCACAAACGTTCAAGCCCAGTGGGACATGGTAGTTCCATATAGTAAAAGTATATAGTCTTACGTTTGTCACAAGCTAAGGTGGCAGGGGGAAGGGGGGGTGGGGGGGGGGGGGATTTTCATGATGTTAGTAGTAAGATGTACTTTGATATGCCTGTACAGAGATATTTGACACATATAGTACATACAGTGCAGTACACATGGTCGACCATTGGGACATATTTACACTGTGCAGTGCGGCACTAAGAAAGCCAGTGTTTTCTTATTGGAAAGATTTGACCAACTACATTACTCCTTACAAAATTCAACAAAGCTTGATTATATCTGGCTTGTTATTGGCAACTTTTATAACTACAGTAATGGTGAAAGCTGAGGGAAGTACCAGGAAATGTTGTGAGAAATTCCCCCCAAAAGAAAATATTTCTTGGGACCCTCAAGATAAACGGCAGGAATCCTGCAATTGCGCATCCTAATACAAATACTGACTGTGACGTGACAAAAGTCCATCCTGTATGACCCTCATTATTAAAGACATCTGAATAAACATAATATTTGTGGAATGGAGGTGGATTCATGTGCTTGTATATATAAATACTGCCACCAGTTTGAGTACAGAAGCAGGTGTAGTCCAATATCATTGCCAGATTGTTCATGTGCTTGTCATATGATATTACTACAGCATTATACTATCTTATATAAACTACTTCTGTAATGCAACCTGCTGTCATGTGAAACATTTCGTTTAAGTTCTTTTCTTGGTGTTTTATTTCTATGATGCCTTCAAATTTCTTTCCTTGTGCCTCTTGCAGATGTTCCAACTGTGGTGCCACAGATCATCGGACCTGGCAGTGTTCTGAGAAGCAGAATATCACCAGTAATGTCATGTGTGGCATTTGTGGAGCAGCAGGCCATTTGACAGCTGATTGCAGGGAGAAGGCTAACATAAACACACCGTTCACGAATCAACCTGCAGCTCCACCTGCAGGTGGAAACCTTGAACGAGCTAAGATGGACTCTGAGGTATGGATGCCTGAGTGTCACATATTTGTTCCCATGGAGCATTTTGTATTACATGCAAAAGGAATCCATGAGCTGGTGATGGCGTGTGTGTGTGTGTGTATTTATGTATGGCCAAAACATGAAAATATGTAAGCAAGCTCAAGTAACAACTTATGCTTTGGTGACTGTGATAGTGGTAGGTGCTCATAATGAATACTAACTTTTCAGTAATTTGTGTGGGTGGTCAAAGGTCATCAATGGTCATACCTGATAACCTTGTAAACATGCTAACTGAACAAGTTCCCTTGAGGGCAGCAGTGGTCAAAATGTGAATTTCTTTTAATCAGCAAGGACATCTTTAGTGTACGTTCTATATGAGCCTCAGCTGTTGATGTGTAATAGCTTTCTAGTAGTTTTGATGGTGTCCGTAGAGGTCATCAGTGGTGAAAGGAGGTTAGTTCAAAAAGTCCAGCTCAGATGAATCCCAAAGTTGGTATGTAGGTGCCTCCTGATGTATTCTCATTTGGTATTGCCTTGAACAGAAGTCAAAGGTCATTTGAGGTCTGCAGTGGTCAAAATGTAACTACACTTATAGTAGCTGAAAGCCTGGGACAGGCTACATTAACTCTTATGTGCCAAAATTGTATTGGGTGAACAATATGACAGATTTAATATATTCCTCCAAGATGGCACTCAGATGATATGTTTTAACTATGAGCTTCATTTCTTTGACATATGGCATTTCTGGGCCAATATGTGTCACAGAATTTGACCTTTGTTCTTTTAAACAGCTATGATGTTGTTCCACTTTAAGTAATGACCCTGTTGTCATCAATGTTAAGAAAGGTTATACCGTAGCATCGGTCAAGTAATCTGGAATTCTTAGCTGTTTGCTCGTTCTTGACTTAAGCACATTTTCTTCAGTTACTTTTGTAATCAGGTGATTTACAAATACAACTATAATACAAGGAAGCTTGATAATCTCACCTTACATTAATAGCCCTCATCTTCCTATCTTACAGTATATGTCATTTATGGCTGAACTTGGTGAGGGCCCTCCTCAGGCTAACAGGCCAAACAACCTACCACCACCACCAAAGCCAACAATTAGTACAGGTCCCCCCCAAGGGACTCCTCAACCCCTGATGCCAGCATCTCAAAATGGAAGGGCGCCCCCACCTCTCTTGGACAGTGCAGGGAACAATCGTGGACCAAGCAGCATGGGCCCTGGAAAGGACAGAGATGAAAGGATGCCTTTCGATAGACAGGATTCCTTTGGTAGGAATTCCATGGGCAATAACAGAGGGGGGCCTGGTGGACCCTCAGGAGATAGAGGAGGAGCTTACAACAACAACAACAATTTCCGGGGCAATCCTCCGTCGTTTGACAACTTTCAGGGTGGATCCCAATTTGGAGATGGACCAAGATTTAATCGGCCACGTCCATTGGTATGTTAAAACTTAAAAGCTTCCACCCCACAGTATCAAGAGATGAAATTTAACAGGTGCTTGAGGGATTCTTATCATTCATTCTGCCTTTTTGAGTTGATCTTGATTAAGTTTTCAGTGCTGCATTCAATGCTAAAATCCCATGTCAATGAACATCATTAAGTTAGTTGTTCCACTGTCTTCTAAAAAAGAAGTAAAAGTTCAATATTTTGGGTTTTTTCAATATATTTGTTGATGTGATTACAAAACACTGAAAGAAGTGGTCTGGGCAATGAAAAGTTAAGAATGGGGTTGATTCAGTAATTTCATTTGGGAGTAATAAATCCAGTAAGGTGAGTTAACTTGATCAATTGCAAATCTAACTTGGTGAAATATCACTAGGTTAGGAAACATTACCAACTCAAGGTTAAAAACCTGCTTTAGTCACCTGATAAGGACTGATCGAGATACAGTCCATAGATCTTGAATTATGAAATGGAAAAGGAGAAAAACCAAGAATATTGAAAGAGCACATGTCATAATGACATCTCAGACCACTGAATGTGTTGCACTTTGTGGTGATTTGTTTGATATCCTTCGGTGTTAGAGGAGGGTACGAATAAATAATGAACTAAGAGGCAGAGAGCAAACAAGAGACGTGTGTTATCATGCTCTACTTACTATATTCTAATCTTCAAATCTGTCCGTGATCGTCCAATACTGTCTATAGAGTTAATTACAGATAGGTGGCGGTATACTACTTTACATCTTTACTGCATTACATCCCTCCCTTGCTTTATTGAGAGTGAATTGTCCTTTAAGGTTTTCTGAGAGAGAACGGTCCTTTTAAGTTTTTTTTTGAAGTTTTGATTTACTTTAATTCAGAAAAGAGTCAAGAACTTCGTATTTTCTCAGCGCTATCAAGATAGAAACGAAGAAGTAAGTGAAATATCTTCGGTCAAAGCTTGAATCAATTAGAAGGGTATCGCACTAATGTAAAGTAAATCTTAGAGTCTGACCTTCTCCTGGTCAAAAGATAAACAAATTGGTTTCGGTCAAGTGAGGTGAAAAATTAATTTCAGTAAAATTGCTTCAAAAAAGTATACAAAATTGTAGTATATTGAGAAAAAACGATAAAAAAACACTGTTCCTACACGCAGGAGATGGTGAAAAAAACAGAGTAAGAAAACACAATGTTAAAATGTGAATATACAAAGCATAGCAATATATAACAGGCTTATATTAGCGCTTATAAGGATGCAGAAATGTATTTAACGTACTGTTCTGCTTCGCGAGTCAGTTTGTGTTCATTGTCTGGTGTGTCGTTGGGGTATGGGTGACGTGACAAATAATCAGCAGGATTGCTTGTTCCTGGCTTGTACTGAGTCGTGAAGTGATATGATTGTAGTCGTAACGCCCATCTTTCAATCCTCGCAGGGGATTTGGACATAGGTTGATTAATTATTAACATAAATGGTTTGATATCTGTGATTAACGTGAAATTTGGTCCTAAAAGATACAATCGGAAATCCCCATACATCCCCATACAATTGCGAAACCTTCACATTCTGTCTGCAAGTAGCGTTGTTCTGGGGTCAAAATAAGCCATAACTTTGTTGCTTTTTTGGTGAGTTTTGGTTGCTCGAACGCTGTTTGATGTCGCTCTGTCCATGACCATTTGGTATCGATGTGGGTAAGCTCCCAGATTGGTTGGGCGAGTGTTGTGAAGTCTGGCATAAACCAGGAACAGTAGTTTACCATGCAGAGAAAACTGCGTGCATCTGTCGCGTTCTTAGGCAGAGTTGTATTCTGTATGGACGCTACTTTCTTTGGGTCTGCAGAGATCCTTGCCGGGAAAACAAGTAACCATAAAACTCCAGAGTATGCTTGTGAAAGGTGCACTTGTCCTTGTTGATAGTAAGGTTGTGTTCACTTAAACGTTGTCACTGCTTCCAAAGGGTTGTCGTGGTCGCTTTGTGATGCTCCGTAAACAAGTATGTCGTCCCTAAAATTGAATACTCCAGGAATACCATGTAGAGCTTGTTGAATCATATTTTGGAATACTTCTGCTGCTGATGAAATTCCGTCGTTTATATCGTCTTAAACCAACATGCGTAGAGAAAGTTGTGATAAATCTGGACATTATATCTAGCTCGATTTGGTGATATCCAGCAGATCGTTGGATATCATGAATGAGGTAGTCCACTGTTGGTGTGATATGAGGTACAGAGGGATGCGATCGTGGGAATGCACAAAACAGTGTCATCTCTGTGCAACTTGAGCTTGTAATCAGATATTTGTCGGATATTTGTTAAGTGGTTTGGGGACAAGTTGACTGGTTGTGAGTTTGCTTGGGACGATCTCTCAAAATCAATGTTTGTTTGGTGCGAAAAATATTTTGATAGGGCATCTTTGGTTATGTCCAAATCTTTGGCATCTCAGTGTCTGGCAAAGTGTCAAAAATATAGTATACTTGGGGTCCTGCATAGTGCAGCAGCATCTTAATGTTCATAGCGATTAGGTCATTTTCAAAACACCGTAGCCACTTACCTCATCTTGGTCTAACCTTGGCACCGTTATTGGCATACCAAAATAAAAGAACATGCGATGTTTGCTCACTGAAGAAGTTATGAAGGGAATATTTGTCGAATATTAGTTGAATCCCATCCTCGTCGCCATGGTGATATCCTTCGGTGTTAGATAAGGGTTTGGATAAATAATAAACTAAGAGGCAGAGACCTAAACAAGAGACGGGTGTTATGATGCTCTACGTACTATGTTCTAATCCTCATATCTGTCTGTTATCTTCCAACACTGTCTATAGAGTTAATTACAGAAAGGTGGCGGTATGCTACTGTAGTTAACATCTTTACCACATTACAATATGTAAGGTTATTGACCAGCCATATCTGGAGTTAGTAACAAGGTATTGAGGTTGAGTTATCAAATATTGTGGATGATGTACATAAATTGATACTTACAGGATTTACCAAGTCACATGATAAAAATGGTCAAACTACATGATACAGGAACCATAAGACTAGAGATAGGAGAGTTCTGCAGGCCCATCTGTTATGTTGAAATGTCCTATTGCAAAGACAATGTAGACCTACGTAATCCAGTCTACAAACTCAACAAATTTCATGCCATTCAGTGAATTCATTGTTTCAGTTGAAATATTGCTGGAAAAAGCATTGCGCTGATAGTGTAGTGTTCAGTGGGTGGCATAGATAGGGGCTTGAGAAGACTTTGGGACGCTTTTGATCTGCATCTCAAACTTTGCCCATCTGTGTGAGTGAAAATGTCTCTCCTGTTATTATTAATCAACTTTTCACTTTTCAGATGAGTCAGAGTCCATATTCATGGAGGAGGGAAAGGGATGAAGACAGAGGAGGTCACTTTGGTGGACCAC
>KN890434.1:5790-24913 GCA_000934455.1 Apostichopus parvimensis
TATAGTATGGCACTCTATACCACGTCATGTAGTGATTATATTTTTCTCCCAAGTTGCTTTGTTGTTAGTTACCTTCTGTCCCAATGGTTAGATTTCCTTCAGTAATCCCTGAGTAACTATTAAGAGCATCATTGCCACATAATGCCTGTAAGCTCTCATGATGCAGGTAACCAACTTTCTTCATACTAAGGGTGGTTATTACAAGATCCATCGCTAGCTGACCAACATTACCAATGGAAACAGCAGGCTGTAGGAATGATATGACAAAACAAGTGAATAGATTCAATTATTAAGACATTAATTTTTTCAAACTCAGTTTAGGTTGTCAATGAATCAGGCAATGTCAGCAGAATTAATGAAGTCATTCGGCCACTTCAGCTGAAAATGACTCTGTTTTTCTTTATAATATATCAATCATTTATTAACAGCTATAGGAAAAGAATACTTCCACAAAAAAAAGATGCTCTTTTTGATAAAATTTAAATACAGAGAACTTTGACAGAGCTCTAAGCAAATTACATTCCACTGTATCAAGTTTCAAAGATAAGTCTACAAAAGATTATAATGCCTAAGTAAGGCTTTGAAGAGCATTTGCCTAGATGACATCATAGAAACCCTTAGGCCTTACTGTGATCCAACGTTGATGGAAATCATGTGGCTATGGACTGCCACATTGTTAATATCAACATCAAAATGTTGAGTGTTTTGGAAATGGATGGAGACTAAATGATCACACAAGACTGTGATGAAATAACTGCACTACACCATACAGGGTACTTATGTATATATTAACAAGTATACAATATATTATGTGCATGTGCTACAGTAGCCTAATTATACATAACAGTAGGTAAATAAGTACATGGACCTAACAATAACATGGAACCCTAGGCTAGGCATATACCTCAAAATATACTGCCGGTACTATACAAACACACAGAGCTCTGCTACAGTTTGTTCAAATGTATAAATGATAATAATTATTGGTGGCATATTGTGGTCAAATCGGTTGTAGATCTGCTACATATATATTGCAATTAATCAACCTATGAATGATATCAGTACGCGCTGATCGACATTCGCAGAACCAGTCCCTGCGTTGATACTTCTATTGAGTAAACTTTATCACCTTTGTAACACTTTTTGACAAACATTAAAATAAAGATGAGAAATAGAATTCAGCATCATTACCAGTACTAGTTTCCAACCATTCCAATTGGGGCTTTTGTCGCCGATAGAGTGGAACATTTTGGCAAAAGCACAAAATTAAAATTAACAATGAATTAATAGTTTGTAGAGAAACAGGTAGCACATACGTTATAACTCGCGTGAAGCAAGGCTTCACTTGCTTGTTACGTCCCTGGAAATAACCAGTGTCTATATACCGCCATCACTTCTTGCGTATAGCGGTTGCGCATTTTGGATGTCACATAAAGTTAATTGTAGTACGCTCTGGGTGGGCTTGATAGATCTGTTGAATTGACATATAATCTGTCGGAATCATTCCTCAAGATATAGGTATTACATGCAAGCACAATAAACTCACCAGATATGAAGAAATTCATCAAATTCAACGTTTTACAACTGGAAATATAAAACACACACTAAGGGCATAACAATTGCTCTATTGGAGTAAACACTCTATAGAGGCCAAAATCTCTAATTAATTATGAGCGGCCAAAAGACTATAGGCCCATCTTATCTCTTCGTTACTGTTGAGGGGTACCCAATTTATGTTTATGAATACAAATTGGTTTGCCTATGTTTGATATGCCTCCCTCCCCACCATCCCCTCTCCCACGCACAATATATCTAACATAAAAAGTAAAAATTGTGGCTTTAAATTACCACAAATAAGAGTAAATAGTGTCAGGTTTCACCATTGGGAAACGTGTTATTTTTTCTTTTAATTAGGACTTATAAAAAATTAATGTATAACTAAATTAATCCTTTGAATCATGTCTCTACTTAAGTGTTGAAGTTATCAGCGTATAAGAGCTCTTCTCAAGCTTCAGTCTACTTGGTAACACACTTCCAACTAAATGACGTATAGCGGCCCTACATTCATAAACGTATCTATAAACACTTGATTACTTATCCATGTAATGAAATTGCAATGCTAAATACATCATTACATCGATTTAGTTTGATCTCCGTGTCATATATGCTAATTGACCCCGTGATTATTGTAAATGGTACTTCCGGACACTTAATTCATCAAATTTTATACATCGAAAGTGACAAAATCGATCATACACACTGTAGAGTCTGTATAACTGTAGAATATAAAATAAAACTATTTTAAATTTTATTTGTTTTTCTATGCCAAATTATTACGGAAAAAATAACTACAGGCTTCCGTCAGCATGTACATGGAATATATATGTTATTGTGTGTGGGTGCGTGTGGGTGTGTGGGTGTGTGTACTAGGGAATGAGGTATTGAGTCACATGTTTTTATGTAGTGGACACAACATCAACTTGCATCGTACATATCGATGTCATGGGAAGGAAATAAAAGGCATTTGAACGGATTTCATGATAAAGTAGAACATAACATGACCAGGAATAACTGATTCGATAACTTCATAAATGTTTCATGTGCACACATACATCTTATTAGATCTGTACAAATTTAGTCTCCAGCTCAGGGTTCTCAACGAGAGAGGTGCTTTAGCTGTCTTGAATGGGGCCAGGTAGCATATTTCTAGTATTTCAAGTTACATTTGTTTATCTGCCACGTTTCGTTTTTCCGCTATCATGTCAGCTCTACATGGACTAAGAACTCTTACCAAGCAAACTTCTCTCCCTAATATACGCCGTAGTGTTCAAATCACTGTACTTTACTTCAGTTGCTATTAAAACAAACAAAGATACGGACGTCCTAGAAATATCCTTAATCCAAGATATGTCTACTTTTAATCTTTTATCTCGAGTAAGTCAAACGTGTCCAGGATTGCAATCAAATGAAATGTAATGAAGATGGCAAATTATTTCACTATCGAAGTAAGTAGAAAAACAAACGATGTCGCATTTCGATAAATCTCGTACACAGGACTAAATTACACTTACGGTGCGCTACCGTATTGACAACCCCCCACCCTCGAGTCCTACTGTATGCTTCCTTCCAGCCCCCTCATCCTTTCAAGCTTTGTCGGAGCACAACCCCAAAATAGAAAGTTTAAAATATCTTGTTTAAACGTGCAACGAGAAAACCTCTTGACTTTGGGAACCCTTGTACCTTGGAGGGCCCCTATGCACTTCCCTCAACAAGCTGTATATATTGCATGGTATATAGATACGAGGTGCAAATTTTAGTTATTGAACGTTAAACTTACAAATGAAAACAGGGTTGCATATAAATATTATGGTTATCTGGGTAATAACTATAAATAGTATTTGTCACCTCGATTATATACAACTTGTAAAATAAACACTGTTGGATGACGAAAACCGAAACGATGTCCCAGTTTATCTAAACTGAAATGGATCTGAAGTTCCTTTCTAAGAATTGAGTTCCGAAAGGGTACTTTGTTGTGTATATGGGTTATGACAATTTTTATGGTTTAATTTATTCAGACATTGCGATATGTTTCTCGTGCATAAAGTCCAATTTAAATATAATAAACGATACTTGTTTGATTAGTACCTAGTACGAATTCAGATGTCGCTTTGATAGTCAAAACTTGTGATACAAAGTGGATAACTTTAGGCTACTAAATATAGGTCTATGACAGACAAATCTTGATATGACTTTTGTTGAAATATTTCTGGTTAGTATCAATGTGTTAAATTAAAATGTTTTGAGTTTGTGAGATTGATTTACCATTTCGGATACTGAAGTTACATTTCGTCAAGAGTTAACGTAAGTTATGACTCGTGTCAGTTGTAAAATACCACTTGTAATTATTGGAGAACTCCGTCAAATAGAGAGATAACACTACAATTGACAACACGAATTGACCTTTTTATATCTTTTTAATCAAGAAGATTTTTTTTTCATTTTCCCTTAATGTGCTTTAGTGCATGATAACATTACACCGAGGAAGAAATATAAACTCACTCCAAAATAGAAATCATATTACGTTAATAGGTGTGCAACACATGTAGGAATGATGTTTGATTTTACACTGTTAACTTGAAGGGACGTGCGTTGTGCATGTCTCATAATATTGAAAGATAAGCAATTAACCGTTATTATTATTATTTTCTTTTTCGTATAGAGACGGTTGTAAAGGATAAATAACCTACCTAAAGAAGATAAAAACGCACAGGATGTTTGTATTTTTGAAACCCCTGCAACATATTTGGGACGTCACAGCGATAGCTTATATGGCAAATTATCAAAGATAAACCAACTTTATCGACAAGACAATAGAAAAAAGACAAGAAAAAAAGGAAAGGTTGTTAATCGATAATCTTGAATTTGCGGTCCCGGAAAACCTGAGATTATCAAATAAACTTGAACTTGAATATCAACAGAGGTGTACCGGTCGATAATCCGCGATTGATCGAAATAACTTGTTAATCTCATCGAACATGTTAGTGTATCGGTGAAAGCTCTTGATTATTAAAAAAAAAAAGGTTTATCGGCTATTACACCCGATTAATAAATTCATTCAAGTTCGTGCGAATAGGATGCGAAAATATCGGTACCTCCATGGACCGGGGACGTCTGATGTGTACACTAACACTTAGTGTACAGATCAGTGACCGGGACGTCTGATCTGTACACTAACACTTAGTGTACAGATCAGTGACCGGGCCGGCGTATTTTTTTTTCCCAGGACGAACGTGGGTTTCAGGTTTTTCAGGAATTTACAAATTCGTTTGATATCAGAGTTAGGGTTCAGAAAGTGGGTTAGGGATACAGTTTCCATGAAAATGAAGGATTTTCGTTCATAATCTGGGGTCAAAACTAGGAAAAAAGATTCAGAACATGTTTTTTGAAAAAGCGTCACATGTTTGGAATCCAGAGATTTGATTGGCCGATGCCCACGTTCGTCCTGGGAAAAAAAAATACGCGACCGGGACGTCTGATGTGAAGACTCCTTGCAGAAAACAATACCGCGTGAGCAGTTAGCTTGTACGGAGGCTTTATGGTGACGTTGAGATGTTGACATATAGTCTCAAACCCTAAATGGGCGGGTGCGTGGTGGATTGGGGGAGGGGGTTATATATTAAGAGATTGGGAGAAATCTTCACATGCCAGATCATCTGGATACTAAAGTATTACGATAGTCAATTATTAGTCCATTACACCTCAAACTTCAAACCATTAAAAGGTAAGGTTAGTCTGCACACAATTAAGTTTGATATTAGACCGTTAAAATCCACTGCCACCAATCCAGGTGGTATTTCTATTATACGTGTGCTTTAAGTTGGTTGAAAAAATGACCCTCAAAACAGCTTAGGTTCGTCAGACCACACATACCATTATAGTAAGATGCAAATACAATATTCAATGAGGACATGAACGTTTTTAGGCCTCGAATGACATGTTTATAATGTTGTTACAAATGTTGTATGAAGGACAATTGGTCGTCCATGGTTGGTCGGTTCTCTTTTACACCCTTCTGTCGCATCTGGCTCTTCCTTAAAAGTTCAGCCAGTACCTAACTCAGACGAGGGGAACTTTGGATTTGCCCCCTTCCCCCCTCCCTACACACAAATTTGAAATCCGCCCTATATGGGACATATATTTTAATTCTAAATTTCAGTTTAGCATAATATTACATACGAGTCTGCAACTTGTTTAATAATTTTGATTACTTTTTTTTGCATGTCCAGTTTCACATTGCAACATACAGTAGTTAATAGTAATCATTTGGAAAGTTCAGTTTTGTTTGACTCAATTTCTCCAGCTGCTGTGAGTACGTCGACATTGCGGGAAATGACTTTATTCAAAGAAATATGATAACAATTTATACATGTTGACTAACTCGATATGTTGAAAGATGAAATATTAAACTTGATCGTGGACAAAAGATAAATACACGGGAACTTACGATATTTTAACATGGGTTTAAATTTGGTAAGAGTAATTTCATAGTACCCGAACAGAGTGGAAACGGCCCAATTCTCTCCATGGTTGGTCGGGAGGTCGAGTGGGCCTTGAGGGAGGGGCATGGGGGAGGGGCTCAATCGATGTAATCCCTGCTTCATTATTTCGTTCGAATATGTAAGTCTAAAAGTTTACTTATGGTCAAAATAGATAAGAGTTGATAGAAAAGTCGCACAACTCACTAATTTCAAATGTTTTGGTGTGAAAAAACTATTGCTTTCTTATTATAATTACAGGACCCATAATTGAATTTCAAATCAATGCCATGACCGTATTCTCTAATTATTATTAATACCTAACGTAAAAAAAGTAAATATATAAAATAAAGGCTACTGTAATATTGAGACTGAATTTTCTTCTCTTAACCTTTTGCTTCACTCGCCAAACTTATGTTATTGTTATACATAAATAAGTCCCCCTCATGTATGAGGTACATGTCATCGCAGCATGGCAATATGCCTCTTAGTGTTAATGTTGGATTTGAATTTAAAACAAAACCAAACATACTTATTCCTGTTTAAGGCAATGGAATATTGGTTACAAGTGCGGAAACGTGTCAGGTTGCACTAGCGACAGGATGTTGGCTGTAGTAGTCATGTGATCGATAAATTTTGTGATTTTGCTGCATGCTGCAAGGACCTCACGTCACAGGAAGGAACACAGCCTTGTATATGTCAAAAATACATATGACGAATGAGTCAAGCAAGTGCCTTATACTTAGAATTCTCTCTTCTATAACTAATGTAAAAACACTATGCTAGAATTTTTTTCGTTTTTTTTTAGGGGGAGCGAAGACTTCTCTATAGGCTATCCCCATCGTCCTTTAGGCTTCCCAAACACTCAACTTTTCTCCCTCGATCGAATAGAAGATACGAAAATGGTTTAGAAAATCATTCTTGAACGTCAATATTTGTTCATGTCCGAGTATTAAAAAAACTAACTTCATCCAATGACCCAGTCATCTGAAACTTATCCCTCCCATCCCCCTGTATCAGGTCACCAAACTCTGTTTTTCTTACTTTAAAACTCCTCTCCTCCTTTAAAGCCAAATTTATCTGGACTTCAGTCATCAGATCATCGACATTGGCCTCAAATGTTAGCATGCTAAACATGGTTAGGTTTCAAATGTCTTTCCTGTAGGTTTTGTGTAGGTTTCTCATGCAGAGTACTAGATGTTCCATGTGTATGTTGAACATACAAATGGCGTCACTTGGTATGGGTGAATCCAAGAAATACAAAATGAATGAAAATATTTGAAAACAGAAGAAAAGAAATGTAAAATGCGATGGCACCAGCATGGTTTCTTGAGGGGAGTTATTTCTTAAACAGGAATTACAACCTCTATACATTATTATACATGCAGGGACTGGTCGATGGTTTGATTTTAATTATCGCTAAAATGGCCCTCCCAGTCGACATGAAGCGTCAGAGCTGGAAGTTATGCGGGGCAACACGGGTGACGACGGGTGCCGACACGACGCAGCCAGGACCAGCGAGTTCACAGATGACACATGCATCACTCATATGCTGTGATACGGTAACTTAGCCAGTGCGGTAATGATGTTCGATCAGTGACCATGTGACCATATAGAGTATATCAGAGCGTGCATGAATACACAGTTAATCACCCTCCATAATTCATAAGCAAAGATCAATATTAGGATATTTTAAAGATAAATAAATTTTCGCAAGATCCTCGTCCGGAGTATCAATTGTTGATACCGGAGATGGAAGGTGTCATGGAGTGGGGAACAATGTCATCCCTACTCATTTCGTTTCTTTCCTCTATTCATATCCTCTCAATACACTACATGCTGTCAATGTTGGTTTGTTGTTTGAACTTAAATTATTATTATTATGTTTTTTTTATGTCATCTTTATTTCATTTGTACTTTAAATATATATCATTTGAAAACATACGGAATAGAGGTATTAGTACAATTAGGCAGGAAACAGCAAAAAACAAAAAAACCCCAAAGTATCCAATGATTTCCTATGTATAATTCAACATGAATAAATGAAATTTGTGCTGGATAAATTATTGAGGAAACGGATCCGACTATCGGTGATCTGCCAGCATGTGATGTCATCATGGCGAAGAAGAACAAATCCCTCTAAAGCTTACGTTTTGTTATCTAACAGTTGATTCTATAATTTAATTACATATGAAACAACTAAAGAAATATTCAGTGCAGTATAGCAATGATCGATGACGTCACCCAGTTTGCTGCAGCGTTGTCAGTTCTATCACGGAGACTCTTGTAACTCCATGGTTCCATGCATCAAACATTAATAATTCATCTGTTCTAACTATTCAGGGCGTTCCAAGAAGTATGGACTCTTCTAACTCCATGGTTCCATGCATCAAACATTAATAATTCATCTGTTCGTATCTATTCAGGGCGTTCCATGAAGTAAGGAGTTAACATGTTCGCTTATCTTTGAAACAATTAAAACAGCTACTACCACCGGAACATCAATTTTACGCAATATAGGAAAGGGAATCACTATAATGTAACTTGAAAAAACTAATATTTCTTCTATTTTCTTCTTTATCGTTAAATTTGATCTGAATTCTTCGAAACAGGGTAACAGGATTTATGAAAAGCATCCCTATATATGCCTACGTCCGGGGATCCCAGTGAACTACTTCCGTATCATGCAAAATACGTAATACAGGTTATACGTATATAGCCTACGATGAAGTATACATGTGATTGTAGTTATTACGTCTTTTACGTCACTTCCTGGAAGGAATCTATAATCCATTTTGCGACTGCTATCGGGGAGAGACAATACCGTATAGGTTCAGCCGATTATACCGCTCACTTCCGATGAAATATTACACAGCAGGCTGGAATATATATCAGTAAGAATTGATAATTTATATATAAGAAATGTGAGGGAGGATAAATCAAAAAGACGATATATAGGCCTAACATTACATTGGCATAAACTATAGAACTCCGTGGTGTAATCCGTGTAGCTTAATAACGACAACTGACGAAACCGAATACAAATGAATCAATCGAAATAAAGAAGTAAATACTAAATAAATATAAATATAAATAAACACAACGTGTCTTAATTGATAGTTTTCCTTCCTATGTTACTGCCCACTTAAACTGGCAATATTTTCACTTAGCGAAATCCCAGAACCCGCGAGTATAATCTCTTTGTGTGACGATAATGTAAAAGAAAATGTAAACATAAAGAATGTATGCAGAAGAACCAACCAATAGCGTATCTTCAGACCCATCCCCTGCCCCCCCCCCCTCCCTGAAATGTTATTTCGAGTGAACCGTTCTTGCATATCCCGCTGTGTTTAACTGTCAACTGGTAGGCGTGCAGCCTATATATAGGTTTTCAGAAACTTTGTCTCTACCCACTCAATCAAGGCATTCCACCACTTACTACCCACTCAATCAAGGCATTCCACTACTCACTACCCACTCAATCAAGGCACACTGTTGGTACTGTGGTATAGGCTATGAACCTAATCCAAAAAAGCCACATTCTACCGTATATTGCCTATAAAACTACAGCGTTTTAATATCCAATTGATAGGATTTCGACCAGCAGTTCCCTTCCTTCGGACCTTTCATATTGGCATCTTGAGAATGAGTTTATGCATGCGGAACTCGATTTTCTTGAAAAGAACCTGAAACTGCTCAATCATGGTTAAAGGCAAAACGCCGAGAGGCATTATCTCCAATAAACTAACATATATTACTAATAAACGCTTTGTAGTTGTACAGTTGTGAATCCAGGCGGGAATTGTTGTACTTTATACAAATCCCTTCCGCCATGGATTGTGGAACAAAACTTGGATCATTGTGAGAGTTCAATGACAAACGTGCAAGTCTAATCGTGCTTCTTGTGCAATTCTCACTTCCTGTTCCATTTGCTCTTATGTCGTCTGTGCGACAGCATAATAATATATAGAAATATATATCATTAGTGTCTCCGTCATTTACGTTGTCAAAGCTGAAATATACTTTGATTTTCAAACAAACGATTCTGCTAATTTTTCAAACTAATACTTTTAATGCAATATCTACTATAAAGCGTATAGATCAAAGGAGAGCAAAGCTGCGCCTCGCGCTCAAGTGTACGTCGTAAATATAATACTGTAAAATGCATAAATGCATATAACACTTGACATCCTATTCGATATTTTAACGTTCGGCTTTCCGTAATATGGACACTGCGCACGTATAACCGTCATGATATTTGAGCCATAAGGTACAGGTAACATTTAATTATAAGATTAATATTTACAAATTTTTTCCACACTGTCGGTACATCCGAGTGAAATTGAAGAACTTTCAATTGTTTTGGTTGTACCGCACATGCACACATTTGACATATTTATATATATATATTTGTAATATTCTGTTTGCCAGAAAGGGAGGAGGAAGGTGTGTACTAACTTCCATAACTTTTATTATGAGGGGTTGAAATACCCCCCCCCCCTCACCCCAATATGTATACGTCGTTGCGCACTATTTTCGCTATAGGCTCTACTTCGGTATACTTTCATTGTTAGTTTCATATCTAATGTACACACAAATTTATACTGCATTCGTAACATCAGTTTGAAGATGTTCCCTCTAAATTGATATAATTCCCCTCTAAATATTCAACGAACGTAAGTTTTCGTTTACGTCACAAAATTCACATCTTTTTTCTCGTCCAAGTTTCTACATGTGCATGGTGTGAGGCCTATAACCTGCGTTATTGACATATAGATTGACATATATCGTGTGAACAATATGAGGTATACAATACTTCCCCTCTCTCAGTAAACTGCAGCATATTTTTCCGTCCGCTTTTTCTATTAAATCCCCTAAAATGGGCCCTATATATTGATATAGTTTGTCAACTTAATTGATTTTTCAAGATTAGTTAAGAATAGTTCACTGCCCTATATTGGTACAGGTTATTGAACCAGTCATATTTGACACCTGGTTGACAAAATGCATATTAAGTATTCGCATATCTTTAAAAATTAGACTTAAAGTTAATTATAGCCGTTTAGCTAAGCAATTAAGATACATGTAAGTTGCATAGTATCCATGGGTTGAACGTACTTTGACACAAAGATCCATACCATTGTATCATGTTATGTAGTATTTAATGCTATATCAAATGAAACAATGAAACCGTCGAACGGCTTCTAGTTTCGTTCTCGATCTCGAACAATTCCGACGACGTATGTTAGATTTCGGTTATCAGTTTCGACGAGGGATTTTTCCTTGGGATTTACATTCTGGGTTTGACAGTCACTAAATTGAAGGACGACATGTGATTTACGGTATGTGAAACTTGACCGACTCGAAAGTGGAAAGAAGAATGAATGGGGGGGGGGGGGGGGGGGGGGGGGGGGGGGGGGGGGGGTGGGTTGGGTGGGGGTATATAGGCAAGTGACTTCCCATTTCGTTCCAAGACTACTACTGTTCCATATCTGGCTCTTCTCTTGAGGAAAATGAATAGGAAAGAGGTGGTGGGTGCGTGGGGGTGGTGGGTTGGCATCGAATGGTCGCATGGGGGTGTGCATATGGAGTGGGGGGTATAATTATATAAGAAGAAGATTAAAGCTACATATTATATACACTGATGCGTATCCATATATGTTTTAGTATCCTCTTGTCTTGGTCAAGTACTACAGCTCAAAGCAAAGGACAGCTTCAAATATGAACTCCATGCATATAAGTGGTTTATCGAGGGTCATCACATAATTCTTGGTACCCCTTCTTATATTTGTATTCTCTCTGCGGCTTTGTTTATTTTGTCTGTTGGAGGACACAGACCTGGTTAATGAACAATATCCTTTACATTACCTTGGAAAATGTTTAATTATAAGCTCTTGACTGCAGGTATACAAGTGACAGGTTTAATTTCCTCATGCGATTCCTCTTACTAACCATAATAATATTGACCACGAAATTAAACATGACTGCTTATATAAATACACTTAGAATATCATTTGAAACATACAACAATTAATAAAATAACAGAAGAAAACTTCCGCAGAAGAATTCAGACTAAAAAAGGAGAAGAATTCAGAAGAAGAATATTAGAACAAGATTTAATGTTAAAGATATATTGATATAAGGTCCCCGGTTCGAGTCACTCCAAGATTAATGTATGTAATCATGGACGTTAAGAATGAATGTAAGAGACTGACTTTCGGTCAGCTTGCGGCTTTGATAAGCCAATGAGGCTTCTTCGCGAGTTCCTGCTTGCAGGAGGAACTAAAATACTTATATACATACAATGTTCCTTCACGCACTAGGCTGAAGACTTGATCAAGTCTACATATGACATCATCGAGCCTCATGTGTTTATTTTCTGTTAAATGCAGATAGGTTTTTCAAATGCTGAATCTACAAGAATGAAATGTTTACATCAATATGACCTTGTAGTGATGGCAGTGACTTTAATGTCAAAGAGAAAGTAAACCTAGTTTCAGATTATCGTGGCACTATGACGTCACAGATTAACAAAATGGCAGCTATCAGACACGGCAATATGATATCTACCAAACGTAACAATTTTTTATCGGCTGCTTGGCGCAGTTGTACTCCACAGAGATCTCTATTATATTACCTAAAGATGGTGTTTGGGTTTTTCAATATATCCTTTAAGGTAGCATATACGCCTAATAAATGCCCCATGGCAGTGGCGTAGGAAGGTACTTTTGAGTGGGGGGGGGGGGGTGAAGACTGATGGCCGGCCTGGGGGAGGGGTCTAAGGGGGTGGATTTTTTTTGCATTTCCAGGTGGCCTCAGATGCAATTTGGTGCAACCCCCCCCCCTTGGCTACGCGCCTGATAAGGGCAAGGGTGAGAGGAGATGGAAGAAAAGGAATTAACACCGTTTTATCTCATTTGGAAATGAAAAAGGGGTTTTCTGACTTGCGGAGCGGGGGGGGGGGGCGGAATGATACTTCCGCCCCACCATATTTTTTCACTGGGGGGGGGCTGGCGCCTCCAGTCCCCCGGTTCCTACGCCCTTGCCCCATGGTATTGTAAACTCAATCATAAAATAATGTGGTCTCTATAAGTCGAGATAAAAGTTCTCAATAGCTAAACGCTATACACATCACTGGATAGCTGACAAGTTTGCAGTTCATGGCACCATCAATTGTCCGTATCATGACCATGTAGTTTTTTGCTCTGAGAGCCTGGTGTTTTCGTCACTTGTAAACAAACCTCTTTACTCAATTTTTGTACGCTGATCCGGGGAGGTCTAAAGTGATCTAACTTTGCCTCAATTGACCCAACGTTTTCACCACATGTACTTCCATTCATGCTCTTCAACAACCAAGCCATAACAAACAAAACAGATTCGAATTGCAAATAAGAGTTACCCTGTTGCTTTTTGGTACATTTCCTGAGATAGGAGAACATTCGGGCGGATTGATATAAACTCTAATAGAAGTATGCCACCTGCCTTAAATTAAAACAGACGTTGTGTTTGTGTGTGCAATAATTATGTTTATTATATAACCAAGCTAAGTGACATAATTATTTGTGCCCCTCAATATAACCAGACTGAAAGACATCATGATGTGCTTTTAACCGATTTGACTCTGCTCTTGATATTAGCGAGTGTTGACACACAATTAAAGAAGCAGTATATTTTCAGTTATATATATTGTACGGTGACCACTGCATATAGTGTGTTAAGTTCAACGCATAATGATGTTAAGTGTATGCTACTTTAAGAGGGCAGTGAAAGAGGGATGGGCGGGGAACAAACTTCAGGGAAGCCTATGCTGTGTGACATTTGACTTTGATATGAGTTGGAACAGTGGGGATGGGGTGAGGGGATGGGTTTCACGTATCCCTATGGCTACTTGGCTCCGAAGGTCATGAACTGAATGAGGTTTTTTTACGCTGGAGTTACGACGTCGCGCGTCAAAATCGTACAATTGGTACGGCTCCTGGACTTTCTGAAATGTGTAGTGACCACCAAGAAAGCAAAAAATATGAAAAAAAAAATTGACAAGCGTATTGCATTGGAAGCATTTGTAATTCCCGAGCTTGATAAGCGCTTGTAAGAGACCCTTGTTCTCTTTGATAACTGACATATGGCCCTCTAGATATAACTTTTAATAATTATGGCTTTGTGTAGACCTGTACATCACTGATTATGTGATGCCTACATCTTAAATCATTTCCCCCCTTTTCTTTTCTTTTCTGGTCTAACATTATCTGTTTCTAAGTGCATTTCCGCAATTTAAACTTGACAGGTTGGGGCACGGCGTGTAAATATGAGTTTTTCCCCCTCTATTCTCGTTTGTCTGTCTGCTAGAGATTTCAAGTTAAACGTTTCCTCTTTCATTGACATATGATGTCAAGTTCCCGCATCTTTTGATTGACAACTTGTTCTTGTTTCTATCATTTGACTGGGCTGCTGATAAAACATCGTTTTCTACGTTTTTATAAGACACCGTATGGCCATGGACATTTAGCTTTCTTAGGAGCTTGATAGATAATACATGTGCATAAACTAGTACATTTTTTGGAATTTTTAGGGGACGGTACGGAATGTGGACCTGTTATCGACAAAGCAAGGCGGTGTTATGTGAACAACCCCCTCCCTATATACATATCGATGTAGCCCGTCCTTCTTATACTACTTCATGTAGAAAGAAAATATTACAGCCAACCAAACTCGATTACAATCAATTAAAAGTGATGTACAATCTAAGTCTACAATAGTGCATGTGGTATTTTGTAGATAACTCAACACTGTTTTAGTACAAAGTGGTTACTGATATAAGATGAAAGACGAAAGGCCATGAACTTGGATGATGAAACCACTGTAAGCCTGAGTTTGGGGGCAAACAATCAATGGCTGATTTATTTATTTCGGACTTAATCGCATCTCAGTTTATATTCCGAAACATCATTTATTGCCAAAACCTTGTCGTACTTGGAGACGGACAAAGGAATCATCAAAACCTCTACGTGAACTTCCTGATAAGGGATTTTTCGAGGAATCAAAATGACGATACGATTTGAATATGCATAACCAACTCCCTCTCGTTTCTTTTCAGAAAGTTGTGCGTGAGTGGATGGTGAGCTTGCAGTTAGGGATGAATGCGCATGTCTGCCGTTTCGTCATAACACATACATAGAACATGCAGCAGACGACAACACAGACGACCTGCAGCTGCATGTATTCGATACTAACGTTAGTCAGTTTACGTACGTGAGTTTACGGATTTGGAGAAGCCACACGGGTGAGGATACAGCTCACTGCGGTAGTGCTCACCGGTTGAAAAATCGTTTAGAAAAATGACTCGAAGAAAAAAGAGACAACCGGTTAGAGTCAGTGGTAAGTAAATCAGAACCCTTTCTCTACATTAGGATTATATTTGATCTCTGAGCTTGTTTATGTAGCAATAATAGTAGGATAACTTCAAAACTTGGTTGGGAGATTGCGGACACTTGTTGATGAAATAACGTTACATGTTAATAGTTGGTGTGCTTAAGCCCATTACTACAGAAGTTTACACTCCCTCCGAGGGAATAAATGCAACGCTAGACCTCAACAAATCAGGCTTGCTGATTACAGTATGGATAACCTATCTCTTAGACCCTGATACTATGTTTACACAGATGAATAATTGCATGTATTCTGCTATAATGAGGCGCAACATATAAACGATTGATGATCAAGGTGGGCAGTTACTTGAACTAAAGTGTAATTGTTTTCCACATAACAGTAGTGGTGGAATTTGAAACAGTACATTGTAACAGCATTTTGAATGAAGGGAGGGATGGGGGGGGGGGGGGGTTGTGGTGGTTGTGGATAAGGGATGGGTGATGAATGGCAGGGATGGCTTGGTTGTAAAAGTGATGATGGTGTTAAGAGGGGGTATTACATCCAACATTGATTGTAGGAAGTAAACTGTCTTGTGAAAATATGTTTTATTTTAAGTCCATGGTATACAGGAAGCTACCTAGTTTCTCAAGGTAGTTGGAAAGAGTACAAGGCAGCACCCAAAATCCCAATGGCTAAGGCATAAGTTATTATCTGTAGATTTTTCTAAGCTACAGACATGTAAAAGTTGCATATTTTATTCCTTAGAACATTTAACGACACAACATGCTGCACTAAGGAACTAAATACTGTACATAGAAATAAGGTGGTGTAATAGTTAGGATGATCTGTGAATTGTCATATATGTACAAGTAACACACTAGCCCTAGCCTATCATTAATTCCCTGACCTTGTCTGTTCAGCTTGTACATGAAAGAGCAGGTGTTTTACATTGTCAGTGCACATGATGCATATCTTGATAACAGTTACCCATTGCACATTAGGTTGTGTGGAAGATTCAGACAGAAATTAAGTCAACAGCCTTGTCTGCATTGATGTATGACATTGGTCATTCAGCTTGGTTTGAAGAATCTCTCATTCTAAACTAATATGAGAAATATTGAAGCTGACAGGAGTAAACTGGACACTGTGTTATCATAAATCTGTGTAATATGGGATGGGTGTGTTACATGCACTGGCACAACACTAGTTTATCATAAATCTGTGTAATATGGGATGGGTGTGTTACATACACTGGCACAACATTAGTTTATCATAAATCTGTGTAATATGGGATGGGTGTGTTACATGCACTGACCAGTACAACACTAGTTTATCATAAATCTGTGTAATATGGGATGGGTGTGTTACATGCACTGCCACAAATGCTAGTATCATAAATCTGTGTAATATGGGATGGGGTATATGTTACATGTACTGGCACAACACTAGTTTATCATAAATCAGTGTAATATGGGATGGGTGTGTAACATACACTGGCACAGCACTTCTTTGTCATAAATCTGTGTAATATGGGATGGGTGTGTTACATGCACAGCCACAAAACAATTTAAATGGTTATTTCTTGCATCAACTTGTTGCCTTGGTTAGAAGTCTCCAAGGCTGAATTGACCTGAAGCCAAGTCCTTTTCCTATCTTGTGACCATTTTATGAGATGTAAGCCTTTCATTGATTGAACTGGAAAGTGCAACAGGCACAAGCTGTAGACTGAGTGTTGCACCTTCCTGTGAGAAACTATGATACGTTGTTACTCCTGAAGGTATGTACAGTCTGTAAGAACTGATGCAGTATCCTCAAAGTGGGTCTCACTCTTCTATGAAAGACATCAATGAATTATTGGAATCAACAGTTACCTGACAAAGATTTTGCTTTCATGCTCAACTGAAATCTCATCTTTAATTCTGTTGGAGATACAAACACATTGCCATGTGGAATATATACAGTATGTATACATGTATAATACATCAACTACAGCCATGTATACAGTACATGTGTGCATAATCATAGATATCCCAAGTTATATTAAGTTAAATTCACATTTTATAAGTCCATGTACAGATGATTGTTCCACAAAACAAGATTAGAAATTATCCTTCTCTTGGATAAGAAACCTTTAGACACCTCCTGTTATGCTTCATTTTATCATACTATGAGGTTTCACTGTTAGTGGCATCAAGGTAATTTTCTGTTTCATTTCTGAAGCCTGTATGCTGTGCATACAGTAAAGCATAAGTATCAAACATCATGCAGGAGATCATGAGTTGAATGTTTATTGCCGACTGTTAATTGCTCCACCCAATAAATTTGTCTTCTGGAACATCTCATTTAGCAGGCACTACTAACTGATCATCTGTAAAAAAGTTGAAATTTGGAAAATAAATGTTAGACAGAATTTTTGTATAAATTATAAAAAGCAATGTTTGTTTAGCTGATTTTGTGTTAGTTGTCCTCTTTAATGGGTTTAATATGTGTATTAATTACAAGAAGCTTAATGAATTAATTACAATAGAAAGAGAGAGACAGAGAGGGGACTTTGTAACCACAAACTGTGATATGCAAAGTTAGTTTCCTGGCATTAGAAAAAAGAGCATGCTTTGCCTTTTAAAAGAATTTACACTGAAAGGTTGAAACTAAAATCCTGACCATAAATGAAAAAAAACAAAACAATGACCTGGTTCTGACATTCTAGGTGTTGTTGGCATTGATTATTGTGTTCGTGAAAACGTGAAGGAGAAAACTCTCTGATTGGTAAATTTATTTTGTCAGCTTGACACAGTTGATAGAGCGCTGTATACGGTGGGACACTTGAGGCTATCTCATGCTGTCCTGATTTGGGTGCTACTTTCCCGGCAAATTGAGTTTGTTTATTCCCTCTGAATTGTGATCAGAAATGGCCCATTCCTAGTTAAATTTTCGTCTACTTTAGTAATGGAAAGAAAATCCATGTTTTATTTCAGGAAATAGTTGTATGAAATGCTCTCATTGTGTTCTACAGTGTTAACGTTTACACAACAATTCTTTTATGTAGCCTATATGATTTCATACAGTAAGTGACGTATAAAACCTCAAATTGAGTATTATTCAGTATTGCTAATTTATTTTAACAGGATTTTGCGTCATTATGCCTATTTTTATTCTAACGTGATGGAAAAAAACGTAAATCTCCTGATTTTGAAAAATGTAGGATCTCTGATTCTCAAACTGTAGTTTGAGTTAACTGAACTAGCCACAATCAGTTTGTACTATATGCAGAGGGGTTAAAATAAAAACCATGAATGATTAACAGTTTAGAAGCAATAACAGTAAATATGCTTTATTTTTGGAAATAAGCAAAAAGTTTTGAACAAATGTAAACACAAATTTAATTAAATTCTTTAATAAATTTCTGGTGTGAAAAATATTTTATTTAAAGGCTCATGGGTGACTCACTTCCTGGGCCATATGGACTGTATCCATCAGCTATGCTTTTTGAAATGAAGAAACCGCAAGTGTAATTTGCTGTGTGGTAGCTTGTGAGCAAATTGTCATGCCAACAACTGTTTTACCTTGTCATAAACAGGTTGAGCTACTAAAGTAATGATGGTCTATAGAGTATATTTGCCAAAGATCATTGTTTGAAAGAAGTTGGCTAATTCACTGAAGCATTTTAACCTAATCAACTGGAACTCAGTGTTAGGAATGATGTCATGATACTGTTATAT
>KN890434.1:24963-49503 GCA_000934455.1 Apostichopus parvimensis
ATTGCTCCACCCAATAAATTTGTCTTCTGGAACATCTCATTTAGCAGGCACTACTAACTGATCATCTGTAAAAAAGTTGAAATTTGGAAAATAAATGTTAGACAGAATTTTTGTATAAATTATAAAAAGCAATGTTTGTTTAGCTGATTTTGTGTTAGTTGTCCTCTTTAATGGGTTTAATATGTGTATTAATTACAAGAAGCTTAATGAATTAATTACAATAGAAAGAGAGAGACAGAGAGGGGACTTTGTAACCACAAACTGTGATATGCAAAGTTAGTTTCCTGGCATTAGAAAAAAGAGCATGCTTTGCCTTTTAAAAGAATTTACACTGAAAGGTTGAAACTAAAATCCTGACCATAAATGAAAAAAAACAAAACAATGACCTGGTTCTGACATTCTAGGTGTTGTTGGCATTGATTATTGTGTTCGTGAAAACGTGAAGGAGAAAACTCTCTGATTGGTAAATTTATTTTGTCAGCTTGACACAGTTGATAGAGCGCTGTATACGGTGGGACACTTGAGGCTATCTCATGCTGTCCTGATTTGGGTGCTACTTTCCCGGCAAATTGAGTTTGTTTATTCCCTCTGAATTGTGATCAGAAATGGCCCATTCCTAGTTAAATTTTCGTCTACTTTAGTAATGGAAAGAAAATCCATGTTTTATTTCAGGAAATAGTTGTATGAAATGCTCTCATTGTGTTCTACAGTGTTAACGTTTACACAACAATTCTTTTATGTAGCCTATATGATTTCATACAGTAAGTGACGTATAAAACCTCAAATTGAGTATTATTCAGTATTGCTAATTTATTTTAACAGGATTTTGCGTCATTATGCCTATTTTTATTCTAACGTGATGGAAAAAAACGTAAATCTCCTGATTTTGAAAAATGTAGGATCTCTGATTCTCAAACTGTAGTTTGAGTTAACTGAACTAGCCACAATCAGTTTGTACTATATGCAGAGGGGTTAAAATAAAAACCATGAATGATTAACAGTTTAGAAGCAATAACAGTAAATATGCTTTATTTTTGGAAATAAGCAAAAAGTTTTGAACAAATGTAAACACAAATTTAATTAAATTCTTTAATAAATTTCTGGTGTGAAAAATATTTTATTTAAAGGCTCATGGGTGACTCACTTCCTGGGCCATATGGACTGTATCCATCAGCTATGCTTTTTGAAATGAAGAAACCGCAAGTGTAATTTGCTGTGTGGTAGCTTGTGAGCAAATTGTCATGCCAACAACTGTTTTACCTTGTCATAAACAGGTTGAGCTACTAAAGTAATGATGGTCTATAGAGTATATTTGCCAAAGATCATTGTTTGAAAGAAGTTGGCTAATTCACTGAAGCATTTTAACCTAATCAACTGGAACTCAGTGTTAGGAATGATGTCATGATACTGTTATATCATAGGCTACATGATCACTAGCTTCTTAGAAATGACTAGAACTGCAGAATCATACTTTCTGTACAAGCTGTATACAAATATACCCCAGGCTTCTATTTTGAGTTTGAAGGATCCATAGCTCTATGCTTTTCATACACTTTAATTTACTCTTTTATGTATATTTCTTGTCTGTTAAGAATTGAAGAGGATGTTTCCACTGGCTGCTACAGTACCTGTACACATTGTTTATTTGTGGTCAATTCTGGAGGTGTGTTTATTAATTTGCTGTTTCAAGACAATTTCATTTGTGGCCATGAAGGTCTCATGCTTGAAGACAAAACAGCATTCCTTTCTTCCTGCTCAGCAGAAATTTTAACCGTAAAGTTTTTGCCTGAAAAGTACCTTTCAATTAGCCCAGTGTTTTACGTACATGAAGAATAGTACCAAACTTCAGGCACATGAAAGATTTGTTTCCTGCAAAGATATATTATACTATACTTACTACACAGATGGACACTTGTGTTCTAATATTAACTTGCTATGAAAATGTTAACTAGACACAGTTATGAATGCAACTTTGCCACCTCCCTGAAAACACATAAAAAGTTCCCAAAAGCCATTCAAGGAAGGTTTCAAAGAACTTTGCGGCTGAACAAGTAGCAAAACAGAAAGGTGGTATGTAAGAAATTACTAGTTTCCTTTCAGTTGAAGAATTTTGCAAAGCAACAGCCACAGCCACTGTGAATTCCAACATCCCCTTGACCTTAAAACAAGAATATCCCAATTCTCTCCTCATATTCTTTGCCACGCTACACTGATTTCACACAGAGGGGAAAAGCTCCGCAGTTGGAAGTTGGCACGCAAATTATTGAGAGAACTTTTGGGTTTGGTTCCTGATTCTATTGATTCTACCTACCTTTTGTTCATGTGCGTTGCTATTGGAGGTCAAACTATTTCATAGAGAGGAGGATGTCGAATGAAGGCTTTCACAGCTGTGAGAAAAGCAAATCTGTCTCATAATTTGTTTGTGGGGACATCACCACTTGCTATTTTCAGCAGTGGTTGCATCTAACAACAATCAACATAAATTATACGCATTCCAAAAGCATTTGTTCAATTAATTGAAATCTATAGAAGCAGATCCAAAGGATTCCGAACTTGAACTTGACTGAAAGAAAATAACCAAATAGTATTTTTTTTCGGGCATGAATATTCAATACTTACACAGGTCTACAGAAAGTCGTTTGGCAGAGTGGTTTCAGTGAGTGAGTGGGTGGGTGGGAGTGGGGTGATGGTGCTTGAAATCCATCTTATTTAATCAGTCTTTCCAGATCTCTTAGTGCAGGTAACTAATGTAACTTTTAACTAACAATATATGTCCTTGACTATATAAAGCCATGGTTGAAACAGGTAAAATTAATTTCTTCATTGGTCTGGTCTGAAGAACATTAGGATTCTTCAAAGTAGGCAACTAAAGAAGTTATTTTATCTCATTGATGAATGCTATAACACGAAATGAAAGTAAAAGTGTCATAAACTACATATATAACAGTATTAATAGAGGAGATCACTTTTTGTCTTTCATTATTATTGTTGTTTTTTTTTCCGGCTGGCGCTGGGTGGAGGAGATCGAAGATGGGAAGAGGTAGGGTAGGGGTCAGGGTCCGTTGGGGCAGTAGTACTTCAATCTACAGGATACATTATGACCAGTGTAATGTTTTGAGATCTTCTGAGTCTTAGAGATCATCAGGTTTGTCCCAAATAGTCTAAAATGTCATATGAATGGACACTGGTTACTTTTCTGCCGTTTTAGTTACCGATGCTGAGACATTTAGTTGTCTATTCTAACAGCCCTCGGGTGTTTTCAAAAGTACTTTTCTAGAGGTTTTTGTCTTCAATATAAAGGAAATAACTCTGCGGTCCAGAACTTGGACAGGAAACTCTACTTTTGAAAACTCCTAACAAGTTTTAACGGTGCTTGAATTTGGGACTAATAAAGGGTGAATGGTGTATAAAGCCTTCACCATTGTAATCTCTTGTAGTCATTGTACAATGAAGTGGTAATTAGTTGTTCACTCAATGTAGATCTGTATATGTGTAGGTTTAAAAAGGAGGAAGACATGTGCTCTCAATGTGAACTCAGAAGTAACTGTGTAATTCCTCAGTCTAGTCACATATAAAAGCATATATATCACACCGTTATACACACCTGCATGGTAATGTCTAGTTCGATTCGTGAGTTAACAGTCAGGAGGGTTTGAACAAAATGAATATGTTATGGTTGCTTTATGACACTACTGTCCTTATTGTCATGCCCAGAATCCTGCTTAACCTTATAAATTATGTTCAAGATTGAAAATATTTTAATCACCAGTCATATTGCTGTGTACCATGGCTATAAAACTTTAACAATAGTTAAATTGTTATTCTGTAGTCTTTGGAAATCACTCATTCATTGATTGTGACAAAATTGCATTTTTAGATAACATTCTTAATATTTACTGTTTGGCTGACATGGTCCATGAGTTTGCGAGATTGGTTGTTTCATTTCAATTCCACATCAACAGAGCAATACTGTAGGTCCAATACCCTGCAATGTAACATTCTTGGTGAGTGCTTGTTGCTTTCATAGGAAACTTCATGTCATACTCTAAAAAGGCTGAGTATTCAACTTTGGAAGTTAAATAAGACGTTACAATTTTGAGAATACATCTCACAACGTACTGTACATTCTAACATGGAAGCAATTTTCTGACCTTCAGCATTCTGTTCAGACTGAAAATTTATTGCATAACAACCTTCGTGTTTTTCTGTGACCAGCATTTATCATTAAAGCTTGGAACTAGATTTGGGAAGAAAAGACCAAAATACATCAAAATATGTCAATATGTTCCAGTACTCCTATTATTCAACTTAGCAACTTCTTTTAAAGGGATGTTTCTGGCGGCAGAATTTGTTTGTAGAAATATTATTAAGAAAAATAAATCCTGATCAAAGATAATTGCCGTTATTACATCATCCTCTCTACTTTTGCCAGATGTATTGACAAAAATATCTTCAAATTTGAAAAATTTAAATAGTTTTCACAGAGCATGCAGAAAATTTCCAGGATTTTTAGTACATATCCAGTTTCAGCCGCTGGTAGGTATCCCTTTAACCACAGATGTAGTTGGGTTGTAGATATCTGCCTACCAGATAAGATCAGTGTTCCTTACTAGTACATCACAAGCTTACATTTGCTCAACATGTTTCAAGTATTTTACACTATGATGAGATAGATCTCAGTAGGTAAGTCATACTGCTCTGACTGATTGTTATAACATGACAGTTTACAGGTTACTCTCTTCTCTACCACACAATAAATGTAGAAGATCTACAGGACATCCATGGACATCTTTGAAACTTACAATTCTGACACGGTCATGAAAAAATAATGGTGTGGCAGGGAATGTTTAATAGGGTTGTGAAGCTTGAAAAGGACAAACAGAATTAAAGGTAGATCCTATTGGGATTTTTTTCGTTATAAATTCTATTTCTTTTCTTTTTCCAAAAGATTTTCAATGATATGAACATAGTGGGAGTTTATATATTTTACGGTCGTTATGATTCAGCATTGTAAGTGTATCACTGTAGCCTGGTACCTATTACAGTATTTATTTCTTGTTTTGGTGTCTGTATTGAGGTATGTACTTTTTCATTTTCTCCTAAGAATTTTTTACCCAGACTGCCAGTCAGGGAGAAAAATTCTACTCATCTGCTGGTAGTTGTTTTCCCATATCAGGTTGTTCTATGCTTTCCAGCAGCAGTTGTCTGTCTGTGTTGTCTTCTTCTCCAGCTGCCATGAGGTGAAAATTGTTTCTACATTATGAAGCAGCTGCTCTCCTCTCTTAGGAGGCAACTGGAATGATGATGCTGCTGGGATAATTTGTGAGGGTCATGGGATGAGGTTCAGAGGGTAGGCAAACTCCCATGCAAAATTCCCCCACAGGCAGATAAAATTTCTCTGGAGCTGACTTCAATAAAAGTCACCAAGGAAACCATATTTGTGGAATCTGCAAAATAATCTGGAGATGTGGAAACAATCTGACTGGAGAGTGATAAAAAAGAAAAAAAGGTGCTTCTCCGAAAACAATATGATTGCAGCAGTCAGTGGTAGGCTGTGACTGGAAATTGGTACTATTCGTGGAATTCTTATTCTCAGTACTGACTGTATAATCCATTAGAAATGTGGTCCTTCTGAAAAAAAATAATAATGAAAGATGGAAAGAAACTTTCTAGAGTTAGATGAATAGTTGTCCTGAAATATATTTTTTTAGTTTTTTTGAAGAATGTTTGTTTTACATCCCTGATAACAATTACCCTGAATCATTTTGAGGAAGCTTTCATGCCCACAAGAAAATGCTGATGTTTTGAATGATATTGCCATATATTTTAAGACAAAACCGCCATGTTTTTGTGTGTGATATTAACTGGTATGGGGGCTGAAGTAAGCATATATGCTGCTTCTGCTGTAAATGATGTACATGTTCCTTAATGGCATCTGTATAAACTATTGATTAAAATGAGAGCATATTATATTCAGTTTATGTATAAACTGAATATGTATAATGTATTTCATGTTATATTGTGTACATGATACTTTACTGCATCAACTTAAATGATTACATCAAACACATATCAGTTTACTTAATGGATACATTATAGCATGTATGTCTTTATTAAGGATATGGACATACTGTAGCTTTCAAGGTGGTTATTCCAATAGAGGTGGTATATCACATGTTGTACCAATACATTGATTTCATAATAATCCATATCATCAGCATGGTTCATGTCGACTTCCTCTGTAATCGCAAAGTGAACGCATACTGGTACATTGATTTCAATATAATCCATGTAACTACAGCCTGGTTGTCCACTTCTACTAATCTTTGCATTGTATCACTGTTAATGATGGGATACAGCACACATGTCACAACTAATACATAGGGTTTATGAATATGTGGAGATAGTAACAAGTTTATGTAGCAGGGAAGTCAAATATCTTGTCCATGTTTATATCTTTAACTAAGCAATGCTTCATTGCATACAAATCACTCCATTTCCTGCTTCGATCATAAACCAAAGAGAATATCTTCAAAATTTCACAGAGGAATTTTCTTTTACCTTTATTTAAATATTTGTATTGTTTTCAGTTTGAGAACTTGTTTAAACATTTGTGGCTTCTTTTCTCCTGTTAGCTTCCTCTTACACTATGATGAATCAAAACTGTGAGTCATTGATCATAATGAACCAGACTCTGATTGTTACATATATGCCAGAGAGCCAACTTCAATTCAAAGCCACATGTTTGAGGAATGGGTTTTTATTCAGTTCCTGGAAGCAAAATCTGTGACAAAGGAAGTCAGAGGTGCTATGTCATGTTGAACTTTTAAACAGAATTCAGCTTGCATTAAACTACACAGTGGTTCCATTGAGAGTCCCAACAATAGAAAGGGGGTGATGAAGAAATTCCTAAGTTAAAGTTATATTTAGTTCTGAGTGATTTTGTGTGATTATGATACCTTTCTCCAGCAAAGTTTATAAATTTTGTGAAATTTTTCTGTGATTCAGTTAGAGAGTTGGGTGTGGGGTTGGGGGTGGGGTGGGGGAGGGGTGGGGGCTGTGTAACTTCCTGTCTGTTTTTTTCTTTGAAATGGTAAAATTCAGTTGGGGTTGGGTTTGGGCATAAGAGGGGCACTGCACATTTGTTTTTATAGTACACATCCCTTCCATGATACCCCCCACCTTTGGAGACACTACTGAATTTGAAGTGAAGTTAAGTTAATAAATGAATGTGAAATTGCCATTTGATCAACAGTACACCATCTGGAGCAGTGCTCAAATTTGATAAATTTGAATGCAAAGAGGTCCTACTTGTGCTCCACTGAATTTGTTTTGTCAATTAGCCAAGGAGATGCAGTTAAAGGTCAAGGTTATTAGCCAGTTCAAACTACAACACCTTTTCAGAACTTCATCAACAGGTTGGCCTATTCATTAGTGTTATACTTAATTTGTTTATCCTCCTCTTTTTCTGCAAACCATCCTTTTTGGCTCAGAATTGATAAGAAGACTTATGAATAGGGTAAAGAAGCTTGTGTATGGACAGGCTGGGTGGGTCCAGACAAAAGCAAATTTAACCTATATTGCTTGCTGTGTCCTCACATCGGGTCAGCTATTGTTTGCATTCTCTCACTGGCTGAATGCTGTTGGCAAATTTAACTGAGAAGAAATCCTTTTCTACTTTCATGGTTGAATAGATTACAGAGGTTGAGATTCCTAGGCTGGATATTACAACAGTGGCCATTGCCACATTGGCCCCTCTTTTTTCAGTTCATCCCTAGTAGGCACAAAAGAAAACAAGTATTTATTGAACATTACCAATGTCAGGAAAGGAAAACAATAACAAAATGTAATCACTTTCAAAAGTTTCCCCCCTTTTATTAAGTAATGTGAAAACAATGATGTAACACACTGCTCAGTTTTCCATTGATGTTCATGGTAGGAAGTTAGATTGTACAGTGGCAGCTCCGAAATTTTCCAACGGGGTGAACAAGGGTGTGGCTATCCGCATTAAACTCTCCTTATGGACTTATTCATCCCATCTCATCTCTTTATCCACCTTAAGATCCTTCAGAGTGATTTCCTGTCCATTGACTGACTTTGATAGACTCCTGCCCCCCCCCCCCAGGATAGTTCTCAAACCACGGGCGGTAAAAAGCGTTATGATAATGTTAGCTTTAAATATACGTATACTAATGACCATGATAACGTCCTACTCACAATTGGTCGTCTCTCCAGTATAGTTCAAATGATAATGCTTGGGTGAATCGTTCATGATTTTGTGATGGTTATAATTGGCAAGTTAGCTTTGATTTATTTGCTAATCAGTACAAAGGTCACATAGGCAGTAGTGGGAGTGATTACACTTATTACAAGCTCCTATCTTTGTTTTATGCCCAACTCTGATTACAGTTTTCAATTCCTATAAGATCCATCCCCTCTTCCCTGTAAAGTTCTATCCATTGATCCCCCACACTTCCAAGTAAAGTTCTATCCATTGATCCCACCCCCACTTCCCTGTAAAGTTCTATCCATTGATCTGCCCCCCCCCCCCTTTCTTCTATCCACTACCTCTACATCCTGTCTACACTTATCCCTTCCACCTGCCCAAGTTTCTAGACTTTGTGGAGGAAACAGGTTAAACCTTCATGGTTTGTACATTGGTTATTTTTACAACTTTGTATAGGGCGTTGGATATATGGCCTGTTTTCCCTCCTGCAGTAATCAGAATTCAGCAGGAAGTATTTTCTGTCACACTCATATAGTGGATAGAAATCCATCTTAACCACAGGACACAATGACAAGTTATTTAGCTTAGATTTGGTGGGAGCAGTTGTGTTTTAGTGGTTATTTGTTTCCATTTTAGAGCTTTGTAAATGTTTGGAGGTACTGTACAATAAAGGGAATTTTTTCACAAAAATAGATAGGAGTACTCTGGCCAAGGTTAGAATTGTGTGTGCAAAAGAGTGAGGGGACAGGATTATAGGCTCAAGGATGCATTGGCCAAGGTTAACACACATAGTGGGAACAAAGAGGTAGGAATCTGGAACTTGAGTGCATCTGGACTGTACTAGATGCACAGTATATATCTATCCACTATTTCATATAATGACTAGAAAGGTGATACCAACTTAAATATAGATCAGTATCAGTATGGGAGTAACTTTTTTAAGCAAGTTTTCATAACAGTTTTTGTAATTCATTGATGTATTGTATTATTTGCTTACCTATCCCTACCTCAAATTGTGCACTTCATCTACAGCAAATAATTAAGAAAAGTTTTGTGTAACACAGTAGTTTGAAAGTTCTGTACTTCTGCTCACCTTCAGATAACTACATTGTTTCCTCTGTGCAAAAACTGGTACATCTTATCTGCAATATGCAAATTTTTGCATCGTATTTTGCTATATACAATACCACATTATTTGCTGCATCTCCATCGGTTGTGTATCCATTCTTTTTATACTGTTGTATAACTACATCTGCGTCTTGTAGTAATTCTTCATTTATGCTGCATTTTGAAAGCAAACATATATTCACTAACATAACTGTAAATTAAGTGGATTAATTAACTGGAGTATATATTGGCAAAACTACTTTAGGATTACAGGCATTTTAATTTGACATGGCTATGTTGCCATCATATTTGCAGCAAGGCTCTCATTTGATTATTCATTGGTTATAAATTAATATGAATATATGAATATTTGGGAAATGTTTTGGATTGGGAAAGATGCCCACTGGGAGGGGGTATCCCACTCACATTTGAATTTTATGGTTAAGGGTGCCATGTTGCAAAATGCTGCAACTTTTGAAGAAAATTGTGTTCATGCATTTCCTATTTTTTTGTTCAAAAAATCTTTTCAATTTTTCTTTCGTCTTTCGATTTTTTTTGGGACCCTCCATAACATTTAAGGCGACTTCAAATACTGTTGCGACCCCCAGTTTATATGTAAGTGTATAAATTACTATAAACTTGCATCCTCACAATTAAGGTTTCACTCTAGGAAGGATTAAAATAAACAGGCCTAATTATCATTCCTCCCAGTCATTCATTATATTTCGGCTTAAAGCAAATCTCATATCTGTATAAATAAAGTGTAAAATTTGAAGGTGGTTAAGTGTTTGTTTTTGCTGTTAAAATAACTTCCTTTTTCTGCGATTCTCTTGAAGCCAAAACAAATTGGATGAGATGAGATTACAAGTATTCATTTATACAAAAAAAAAAAAATGCTCCAGACTTATTTTTCTTTCACTAATTTGAATTTGGTTTCTTATGGAGAAATAATCCCTGAGAGATATCAAATGATGTTTTCTGATCTTGTACTTTGCTCTCTATATTTCAAGGAAGTGGTTGTCTTCATCATCGATAGTCTTGTTTTGCACACTACTAATGTAGATAGTACAGGCAATAGCATGGTAACTGATGTTCAAACGTACTCATTGCCAGGTATCAATCTCTGTTTCTGATGAAAAAACAAAGACATGGTAGAGGTACAGAATAATTATGATGTTACAGTAGGCTGGTGCCCAATTCTCGAAGGAGGAAACTGAACAAGGTACTGCATCTTCTATACAGTATCAATACCAAGAGGTTAGCTTTGGCAGGTTTTTTGGTGCGATTGGGAGGAAGTGCATGATATCCTGTCTGCGAGGATGTTCTAGGCTGTTTGTTGTACATACAAAAAAGAGCGAGAGAAAAAACACAGCCAAAAAAAAAGAGCAAGGCTGTAAGAGGAGAGGAGGAAATGAGGTGAGGTAGAGTAGAGTTTCTGAGCAGGAAAGAGAAAGAAGGCAGGAAAAGGATACTTTAGATCCATCTGCTGGGCCTGATAGCATCATAAATGGCCAGAGTATATGCCTGACATTTCCTGTCTCCCCAAATGGGGTAAAAGGTTTCACAGAAAAAGTGAAGCTTTTTTTTCTGGTTGGGAGATTACCATCACAGATCTCTTTTTGAGGTAATTCCATTCTTTATTGTGTGATTAGTGTTTCAGTGGTGTTAATAGTTACCATATCTCATTGTGAGGGTTGATGTAGAAAGAAAAATGGAGAAGTTAGTGGTAGTTCATGTTTACATTAGACAGGTTGTAAAAGGCATACAAAATACAGTTGTAATATGACCATTAAATATTATCCTACACCCGAAGAAAAATATTACTTACTATACGTTATCGGTTGTCTCAAATTAGAAACAGGTACCTCAAGATGGATACATTAATGTTCAGTTTTATTGCAAACATTTATTCAACATGAATGTATGATTTCATGTCGTCTCATTCATACCAATCAATGTTTTTCCGTTCCGCGAAGGAAAACCAGTCGAATGCGGTTTTGTAAAGTGCCTGCGTCTGCTCTTCCCTTTGCCTACGAGATCCATCAAGGGTAGTGTTTCTCTTGTGATGCTTAGGTATCAAAATTCTTTTGGGGGATTTAGAAAACTTCTACCAGTCAAGAAAGAATAAACACAAATAGACTGAAAAGTCAGAAGAAATAAACCCTGTGGGCATCGTGAGAAGATTATTACTCTCCTCAACAAGAGGCGATATGTTTTGACAAGATCTGTACTTGCATAGCTATCTGTCCTCCATCCCAGACACCAAATTTTAGTTATCTAGAGATAACACACACTTTCTCCTAGCAGGGAACTGCTACTGTAAAAGCTTCCTGCTCCTAGCCTGCTGGGTTTGGTAGTTAGTTCCTTGGAGAAAAAAACAGGAAATAACAGAGATTCAGACAAAATCAATCGCTCTGAGGGTGTCCTGTATGTAGTTTTTTTGTTTAAGCAAAAAATTCTGTTCTAGGTGGATATAATTTCAAGGAAAAGATCCCCAACCCTATCCCCCACCCCCATCGGTGCATTTTGACCTTTCTTGTTTCCGACACAATGATAGTTTTCTCAGAATCATAGGAATTTTTGTTTTATATGGACATTTTTACAAAACACAAGTTAAGTCTTCCACTCCAAAAATAATCCAGTAGTAGAAATGAAGAACAAAAAGACATAAAATTCAAGCTGTAACACAGGCTAGAGTAATCAAAACTTTTCACCCAAGGTCAAACATTTACACCTCATCCCCTGCTCCATCACTATACCCCTTTCACCCCTCCCTCTCCCCCTCAACCACCCCCTCCCACTCCCCTCATGAAATCAAATTTCATAACTGTTCAAGTCAGTACAATATTGTGTTACTTAGTACTGACCCAAAGTTGAAGCCCTTGAATATATACCGAAGTCATAAGTGGGAGCATGCTCATTATGAATACACTAAAGAATATCCCAATGCACATAGTAGTGCTCAGCATGACATTCCATATAACAGTGCACTATTGTACATACATATCTTGGAAAACTGTCCTATTTCTTGTTTTTGTTGACTGGAATATTGAACTTTGAACCACAGAGTTAGTTTTCTGTAAGGTGTACTGTACTAATGTGCTTATTTCCAGCAGAAGCTTGCTGGAAATAAGCAGAAAATATTAGCAGGGTTAATAGGTAGTTATGATTAAAAAAAATCTTAGGCATTTTGTTGTATTGCTAATATAGTACAGTAGCATCAAAAGAAAGAACAAGGAAAACTCAGCAAGGAACAGAGAGGAGGGACAGTTGGAGGATGGGGGTGGGTGGGTGGGTGGGAGGAAGTTTGAAATTTGATTGAAAATTTTTATGCTGGAATAATGTATTTATGAGATAAGATATTTTCTCTTGGCTGGTAGAGAGGTTGGGGGGGGGGAGGGGTGCATCGGTAGGTCATATTTTAGGGGATATCCATTAGGTTATAAACTCAATATCTATCATCAGGAATGTCTATGACACAGTTTAACATGTAAACAAGATCAAACAATTATCTCTTCTCAGTGTTTGCATGCTCTTATGTCTAAACGTTACAAGTGAGAGAGAAAGATAAATACAGTACATATATGTGCAAATACATCTGGTAAAGACTGGTCTGTAGTAAATCCTCAGCTTCTACTCAGCAGTCAAAATTACATGCATTTGTTGTTGTTGTAGATGATGCATGTACATGTTAGTACCGTTGTAGAGAGAGAGATACAGAAATGATGGTAACTATGTATTGTTGTAGAGCTGTAGTCCTCAGTTTGCAGCCCTGAGAGTCTCATCCTGTGGAAAGAGATAGATGCAAGCAATTTGTAGAATCTCGTGGTTTTCAGTTTCACACACAGGAGAAATTTTAGATTGAAGGTTTCAGAGTTTCTGTTAATAGTGCTGGTAGGTCAGCTAAGCTTAGTCAACCTTCATATATTTCCTGGAGAAAATGAAAGCCCTTTACTGATAAATCCATCAGACTGCAGACCTCATCAGAAAATCTGCTAATATAGCTTGCACAGTTTAGTAGTAATAAGCAGCTGTAGTCTGTATGTGCACAGCAGTATCTTTAGTAGCAATACTTTCTCTGTAGTTCTCAAGAAGTCAAGGCAGACACATGTACTTGATGCTGATCTAGCATTGATCCGTTGCTTCTAATATAGACATTGTTGTTGCATTATTTATGATTCCTCTTTTTAAAGCTGACATTACCTTTCGTAGTGGTGCAATATATGCCTGCCAGTCCTTGTGTTTGTGTTCATTGAGATGGAAGGAAGATGTGCTTATGATGTGTAATATTTTAAAGTACATTTGCCATTGTAATGTGTGATATTAGGCTGATATATGGCATAGATACTTTTCTTGATTCAAGCCCCTGATTTTATTTGCTTTCCTTTTTGTAATTGTCGTTTTTAATGTAAACATGTGTTGCTAGTGATCAAGGTCCCAGTGCAAGCAAGACAACACTTGTAAACACTTAAGGAGTGTTTTGTCTTGGCCTGAACAGAATAATTAACAAAGAAAGAAAAGGGTTTTAGATGTGTCTTTGGTAGGCTACTTGAATACTAATATGCTGAGAATAATAAATATTGTTGTAACAATTGCTTATTTATTGATCAATATAATTCTGCAAGGGAAAACCATTTTACTGTATATAAGTGTGTGAAGAAATCTAACTATATCCATACCATTAATTATGAAAATATTTTGCCAGGATTTGTGACAAACTATTGGCTGCCATTTTACTTGACATCTGCGATGATATACCCCTGGATGAAAAATTAGTGAAATGCTCAAGTTTTTTTCCGTTGGAAGAAGGTTGTCAGTGCCTCCCCATTGACACCTTGTCAATTATATTATCAACACCCTAGACAGGAGGAGCAGTATTACTCATTTGTATCTATTGGTTTCCTGCCAATTATATAAAAAGAATTATTTTCAACGCTATATGAAATTGTCAAAAATAATTAAATTTCGTAAATGACAAGCTTCTCTAAGGATGTGAGCTTTTTTTGATAAGGGTGCATCTGATATAAAGCAAACTTTTCAATGGCCTATAATGTAGATGGCTTGGCAGCCTGTGCTGTCTTACTTTATAAAATGGGCATCTATCTTACATTGACTATATTGGTAGTATCAAAGCTTTGAATAAATCAAATTTGAGGAGGGAAAAATGAACAAAATTTCTAAAAAACTAAAATTAAATACTCCTCATAGCCCATCAATGAAGGTGGCTATCTGATTGGAGAACAAAGTAATATATTGTGGGAGGATTCTGACCAATATCTTTGAAGGAAATTGAAAAGTCTGATTGCATTGCATCATATTCGGCAGGATTTTCTGGATTGCAAGCTTGCAAAGTTTGGGAATATATAGGGACTGTCCTGAGTCACAGTATTTGACCTTTGACATTTTGCCATTTAGTTGCCCTACATGTACTGCACTTCCTGTATGTTATATATTTTTTTATTCCCAGAGATTTAAAGTCAGCCTCTGCTTACTGGCAAGTAATATAACATTCCTGCAAATGACTCTCTGTGTATAAATTGTTTATGATTTATATACTGGAAAAAAGGAATTGAATTGCACAGAATCTGTAAAGAACATTTAATTCAGAGCATTTTAGTCATGGTAGCATGCTGTATCTGTCTACTGGGTTTAGTTTTCTTGTTTTGTTGTGTTGTTCATTAGGATAATTATATTCCATCACAGATGTTTCAATAACTTTGACAGACAAACTTCAGAGCCTGCAACATTGCTACACGAAACCTGAACACTTAAAAAAATTGCCCTGCTGTATATTTCTTGCTGCTTTGTTTTAATGTTTTAGAAGTGTAATAGTACAGTACCCTGTAGACTCATCACATAAATTAATCTATGATGTTGGGACAGTAGGAACTTTATGTCCCTCTGTGTTCAACATAATAAAGTTGTACTCCTCTTTCTACTAACGTCAGAGATTTGCTCTCTCACATGTCTTCACACAACTCAGAGCACTATGATTTCACCCATCCATTGACAAATTTTGACAACTAAGGCAGCAGACATTTGAAGCATTGTTGGGTACTTAGGACTAGAGTTCATCGAAAACATTGGCTGAGAGATTTTGAAAAGTGTTCAAACATTGTACTCTCATGAAAGCTTTGATGATTTAGATGAAAAAGTAAAAAAAAAAAACTAAAAAAAGGCAATTAAAACAATATGGGAATAATAAGATGTCATTAGTAGCTAGAATGCCAGTATCCATAGGTAAATGTCATGTAGCTAAGTACATGTAGTGTTTATCTGAGTTAAAGTGAATATAAAATACAGATAGGGTTTCTATATACTGTCAGCTAGCAAATCAATCTTATTTACACAGCAGAAACAGTACATGATCCTCCATTTGTCAGCAGAGTTACAGTATGATCAATCTGTCAGCATCTATCTCTCTCTTGTTTGTTTCTCTTAATTGATAAGATTGTTATTTCAGACTGAGAGCTGTATATACATAAAAACCCTGAATCCACTGTAAACTTCTCTGATTGCAAGTCTTCATAACAGGATCCTCTTTCGTGCCAGTAGACTTAACTGAGAGAGAAATAGGAGTCTACCGGATAAAAAGGATTCTTAATACTGATCAGATGATATTTGTATTATCTATTTTTATATTACTTAAGCATAAAATTTCATAAACTGAAAGTTTGTGACAAAACTGGTTTTATTTTCTTCTAAAGTTCTTACTCTTCTTTTTCACCCTTGTCTTTTCATTTTTAAAGACTGGGGAGGGATAACAGGATGTGATACTCCCAAACAATTTGATTTAGATATCTGGTTCTAAGTACGGAAGTGGGATTTTAGGTAAACCCTTTATATTTATGAACTATTCTGACTTGAGTTGTCCCAGGGTTTGGATGCTTTGAAGGATAAAGTACTTTTCATGCTCTTCAGACTTTCGTAGCTAATCACATGGTTACAAATGGAAAACTCATCTGCCTTCAGTCTTTGAACACTTCCAGGGAGACAATTTTCTGTCTGAGGTGTCAATTCTGGTGACCTCCCTTTCCTGCTTAGTATTCAGCTGTGTTTGAAAGTTTGCTGCTTCCCCATATTTTGGGGATGATGTAGGGAAGTGCTCTTTTTGATTGCTCTTGGCAGAGATTGCTGAGGCTTCCAGGGCGAGGCTATCATACTGATTCACATTTGCCTCATTTCCTCCAGGCTTAATGAGAAAAGGATGTATGGGAGTCGGCCATCTTTCTCTTCCCTCCTCAGCTATCTTAAAGACCAAAATCCAGACAGATATCAAAATCAAATAGTTGACTATTACTGACAGCTTCTGGCAGGAATTCAGCGCTTTCCTCTCTCTTCCAATTAAGCCTACTGTGTGAAGTTTATCTGATCACAATTTTATTGTAATTTATTGCGATTGGGACGGCAGAGTAGTGAGTGTTACATTGCATTTGTAACAAGATGGTACAGAAGCATTATTTAATTAATGTAAACAGGGGAGAATGTTAAAAAAAAATGTTTTATTTATTTTCTGTGCTGTCTGTTGAATGGTTTCTGTTTGTTGTTGGAAGGTAAACAAGCATCCAACATTATAATCATTAACCAAGTAAAGCCAAGCTCGTGGGAAGTTTGACTTCTTTCAAATTCAGATGAACAACCGTTTAAAAAATCAAGAAATAATTGCTTGTGTTTGCTAATAAGGATTACAAGGCTATTCTCAGCTTTTAATAGCCATATCAATGACAGTCTTGAAACATGTTCTGCAGGCAACATACTGGTGTTGTGCATTATTCCCTATGTTTGGTGTTAGTTTCATTGTCATTGTACAATATTTTTAGGACAAATTTTACATTACGCTTGTTGGTTTAATATACTATGGATGCTTTTTTGCATACATGAACCTCAAAGTCAGCTTGTTTGATAACTTGTAATTCTTAAAAAAAAACTTGATCAGTGCTTATCTCAAATGGCCGAGGGAATATTACGTTGGTGACCAAACTTTCAGAAGAAGAATTAGTGTAATTAAAGTGCACTGCCAAGTCTTCTGATACAGTAGTACATTGCCAGTCTTGTGGACAACCAGCATTAGAAAACTTGAACAAAACTTGTGAAACACCTCAACATATTTTGAAGTATCTGAATGAGACAAAAAACCCAGAGATATTATCCCACAGTCTTGGAAATTAATTTGTACCTCATTTTTGTCAGTATTTGATTGATAGATCAGGAAATCATATCATTTGATCTTAACTGCCAAGCTAAATTCTATAAATTGGCCAGGGTAGTCAGTAACTAAATTAAAACATGCCAAATCATCTCTAACATGTAAATTCTTGTTATAATTTTCCAAATAAAGATCTGACTCTTGGAAACTAATTCAGGACTAGTAAATATTGTTACCACCCACTTTACAGTATACAGTGATACATACATAGGTTGTATAAACAAAGAGCTTTGATTTCTTTTCAATTTCCTTCATGTTAATATGTGAGTCACCCTTGAATACCTGCAGGGAGGAGTTTAGACCACAACATATCAACCAAACCTACAGCTTAATTTATATTTTTTGTAGCTAAAAATAGAAAAGTTTGCCATTCCGATTTTATTCCTTTGACATACATATTTCTTGTTTAATATGTAATGCACTCATTAATAAAGTATTAGCATTCAGGATTCTCTTAACCTTTACAGAAACAATGTAAGGACCTACAGACTAGAGGCACGCACACTCAAACCTGAGAATATCACAAAAGAACATAAGCTTGTGATAAAAATACATAAAAGATGTCTAATATAAAAACTCTGAAAAATCAAGTAAAAGAAGTATTTAGTAGTAATTTTGTTTGAAAGGTACAACAACGATTAATATCTTATAACTTCCAAAACAAAAAGGAAAAGAAGAAGAGATTAGCAAACATGCATCCATGTCCTAGGATGAACCCTTAAATCTGTTTTTCAAAACACAATTATACATGTACAATAACCTATATCTGAACTGAACTTAGTAATATATTTTGCGGGAGAAAGGTTATGTGTACTCTTTACTTCATGATTCCCCGTCTACAAAAACGATAATGGAACTCAAGCGGCACTGTGATCCCAAACTTGATAAACACATTCCAAGATGAAAAGGGTTGCTCTTGCGGGGTTTGGCATGAATTATAAAACCAACCCATGTATGCAAACCTTAGAAGAATTGGCCATTGTATGGGGCTCTCATTCAAGAAAGTTGTATAGTGCTCACTAAAACTTTTATCATACGATAGTTACTGTGAATTTAACAACAGCCTACAGCAGCAGCTTCTGTTATGCTTGTCTGTCTCCCCATTTTGCTATTCTGGTTCAATTGTCGGCTTGTTGTCTGTCACACATCAGGAACTTATATCAAAAGAGTTGTACTTTATGACATTGAATCTGCTTCTATGAGGAAGGAACATTGTAAAATTCAGTTACAGTGAAACAAATACAGTACTTTATTACAATAAATGTGGTAGCCAAATAGGAGTGCTCAACCAAGGTATTTCAAAGTGGTTGCAAAGACACTATTGAGCCTTCTTACATTTTGTGCTGCTGCTAATATCTGACACCTTGAAAAGTTTCCCAACTAAATCAAACAAACTTTGAAAGAGTTCAGCAGGATCATTTACCATCTTTAAGAGTGTCAAACATTTTGTGGTATAAAAGCATAGTCCCCCTGGTAACATACCATGGACAGTGAAATACAATTGATATGTATTCATTACTCATGATCAACCTTACAGATTATTGAATGCAATTATGGAATGTTGTTCAAACTGTAAAACAAGTTTTAGTAAGAAAACTTTTAGAGATAGGTGAACAGGATGAAGGCCATAACTTCCAGAATGTAACTGACAACATTCCATTGGGAAGTAGATTGACTTTGCCAATTGAAGTGTTACTGTTACTGCTCCTCTATCTATTTCGGTTCATGTATATATATATGCCAATTCGATAGTTAATCCATGACAGAACCAACCGAATCTTTGGCCAGCCATTGGTACTCAATAGAAAAAGGAACAGTTCCCTCAGCTGTACAACGGGAAGTGTTAAGGAAGTGAGGGAAGGTTGGGTTTCATATCTTTTCCTTGAGAAACAAGCTTGTCTTTCCAGTAGTTCCAAAGAAAAGAGGAAATATTGGCCCAAATGGGTGACTATGAGGCATTGAAAAGGTATTATAACTAAAAAGTTGGCATTGATTGGCAGTGTGTAATGTGACAAATATGTGCTTGGTACATAGTTCATACATATTCATCACATGATTATCATACACAGTCAATGAAAGCTTGTTTTGGTTCTTTTAAACATACTGTATTCATTCATACTTGTATTCATACATACATGTATGAATGAATACATGTATGAATGAATGTACATGTATGCATGAATACATGTATGAATGAATACATGTAACTTGACAGTTTAGTTTATAGATAGTTTGAATACTTCAGTTCATAATTTTCATTGTGTGAAGTTTCTCCCTGATTTATATACCACAGTTTTGCAACCTCCCTTCAGTTGTTTCAAATGATGCAGAGGGTAAAGTATCGAAGGTGTTTCACAGGACTTAACAAATAATTGTCATGTAAAATTGAGTCAAAAGATTTGACCATCTACTGTAATGGAAATTCTCTTCCAGAGTCCTTAGGTTTTAGAGATCCACAGCCGACAATTGTTTTTGAACTAAAATTTATGAAGTTAACACTATACAGTATATGGGATGCAAAAATACTTTACACCTTATATATTACTCCCTGAAGTAAAGGGGATCCCTTTCCTCACCCCCTCCAAGCCAATTATAGAGAAAGAAGAAAGAAAGAAGTGGGAGATGGTAGATGGGAAGATGAAAGTATTAGACCAGTGTCATCGAATGTGTTTAACTTAACATACAACAAGTGCTAACAGGAGATACTATAATCAACAACATAATCCCAAGGTCAAGAAATTTATGTTGATCTTTTCAACTTTTCCTGAGGTATCTCAAAACTCTATTGAACCCAAATGAACAAGCAAATGGATTATTTGTTCTAAAAATCTGCCAATGTGAATGAAGGCAGTTCAAGAGATTGAACACAATTAAAAGATTTCAGGACCCTGAACCTATTGTCCCCTCTGAGCTTCATCTAGGTCAGCTGTAACTCATAAATGCCAAGAAAACAAGGAGTTTTATTAGAGGAGAAGATGGTTCAAGATGATGGGTTTGACAGTTGTCATGTAAACTGGAGCAGGTAGTACTTGGCATGTATGTTAAATAACAACAGAGCATACATCACTTGGTATCAGTGCCATAAAATGTCTTTGATTCATGACCATAAAGTTTGCTTAATTTATTCTGACTATTTTAATTATATATATACTTAGGGTGCTGTTGTTGCTCACAATCATAGCTTAAAATACAATGTTCTGTACCTACTAAATGGTTTTTAAACCTTGTTAAAGTCAAATAAAATTTAAAAAAATAAAACCAAATAGACAGCTGAAGATCAGTTTGATCAGAAGGCCACAGATGCTGCCAACCTGAATTTTTTTTGATGAAGAAATATTTCTAATTATAATAATTAGTATTACCTCGATGATGACAGTTCTATGTCAAGCTTCCTTTTGTACTTTCCCAGGATAGATAAAAGCAAATATTTTGTTGAAAAGTCTTGACTTCAGTATAGCTTGAAGGCTCCCAAGAGACAAAATCTTTCTTTCTTACTAATATATTAATCTAAATTTATGTATGCAGTAGTGAACTCTCCTTTTCAGGAAAAGTTTGATTTTAAAATTTGGCTAAGCCATTGAAGCTTAGAAGTTGGCCTCTAGTTACTGTCAAGTATTTCTTGTTATCAATTTAAGCACCTTTTAATGTCAGAGATGGAATAAAGTGCCCAAGCCCGTCATCCACCCTACATTTTAATACTTTGACCTCTTCTGGAAATATCAATTTTAGGAAATAATCAATCAGATTAGGTGTCATTGGACACCTTTGCAATAAAAGTGAGTGAGATGAGCTCTACAGACTTGTAAACAAATAGAACATGTTTTTTTTTTTTTTTTTGAGTTGAACTATGCAGTTAGCAGTATTGTTCACTGTACATCTCTCTACATTGGCTCTTGTACTGCTGAAAGTATGTTGAGTGTTCGTTGCAGGTCTCTAGCGTACCAAGCTGCCATAATTTATTCAAGTAAAATTGTGGTCTGTTGTCTAATCAATGATATACTCTGGTTGTAAAATAAACTGCACAAGTATCGCACCTTTCATGGTAACTACACAGTTGAGATCATTTCCTTTAATAACTGTAAACTGGATTTCATGTTACACTGCTTTGAAGAGCAACACTTAATCATCCTCAATTTTGTCTGTAAACACAAATTTGATGTTTTAAGACTGTAAAGATCCACTTTATTTTCAAGAGGGCTTAGATTTAAATACCAACCGTGATGAATAAAGTTCGCTCCTGTCGTAACTTTCTTTGACATTTGCACTCCTAAGAGTCCAGTCATGTAGTTAAGGCAGATCTTTAGAAATTTTGCAAATTATATAGAGTCGGAGACAGGTAAGAATCATCCCAAACATGTAAGTTTTGGGGAGTTTGTGGGTAAATAGTGTGCTTCATTATATGTGGTGACAGGTAAGCACAGTCACTGCAGTGTAGCTGCTCCATTTTAACCATTTGTGAAATGTTCATAATGTTTCTCAGAGTGTGTTGATCTCCATTGAGTGATGAGGTATAACTATCTGAAGGAGTGTATCCTGCTTTCTTGGACTACAGTAGCTCCTGTGTAATCTTATCCAGCATGAACTCTTCCCATCCTCTAAAAACCTTATCACATTGGCCTTTGTCCTCTGCTCTATGGGATGCTAGTCAAATTTAACCCTGAAAATCTCCTGATCCCTCCCTCTGCTAATCCTGACAGCAGTAGCATCATTCTCTCCCAGGGACACAAATTTAGCTGAATAGCAAGCAAGTTTGTTGTTCTTATGTCAATTGTTAGATGAGAGTCAGAATGAGAGAAAGAAAGAGAGGGAAGCACAAACGGTGTGTTCATTAAGAAGGACAGCAGAACAAATATTATTTAAAGTAACAGATTTTTATCTTCTTGAACATTGGTGATTCTCTGGTATCTCAATCCCTTCGTATTAATCAATAGACATTGCTCCTGGAAGAGAAAAGGAAAAAAAAGAAGCATAGTTTACACCCACTAGTCTCAAACGATCTGTTTTGGAACAATTGAGAACAGAATTGATGTATTTAAACTAACACTGACTGACAAATAATGTACATTGTGGTCTGAAGCAATATATCATAGTCTTTTACATGGTGAATAGCTGTAAACCTGGTAAATTAATACAGCCAGAATTGTTTTACAGCCAGAATTGATTAAAAATTGTCAGAATCAAACAATTTCACATTTGGCATTAAATATACGGGAGTGCATGTGCATCATTTTTACATCATCTTGCTAATACAAAGTTGTTACCCTGCAATGTACATTTTGAAGCACCCATCTATAAATACAATGTACTTTTAGATCTCCATGCAGTTTTTTCTTGACCAGCAGTGTTTAGCCAATTTGTACCTAGCAAATAACCGATCATCAACTTGGCTTAATTTGAAGTTGTGCACGTTTGTGCCAATTGACCCATTGTAAAAAAAAAGGAAAAAGAAAGAAGACCACCAGCAGGAATATGTGTTTGGACATTGCTTGCTGTGTATAACTGGAGTATTTGTATTAGCTGTCTTTAACTTTGTAACAGACTGTCCACAGTATTGTACACACAATTTTTAACTAATATGTTTACCAGTTTTCTGTCACATTGAAAAATGATAGAGATTTTCCTATACTTACAAACATGCATTAATTTAGTTCTCTTTTATTGATAATGGCATTGACTTTGCTGACATGACAATAAATACCCATTTGCAGTCCTAGCTTTTATAAGTTTCATATTTTCCCCATTTGTATTTCCCCACCACTTCTGATAGTATCCTCATTTCAAAGTGCCAGGTGTGGAAAGTCTTAGGCACTTCATCACATACAGGTGAATTTGATCATTCCATGTAATAAACATGTAATAAACATAATAAACTACCTCTCTATGTATACTGCATTAATACTAAAGAATATGAGAGCTTTCTCATTGCATGTTACATACTTAAAAAAAACCCACATTTATCAGCTTTTAGCTCACACATTACTGTGTGTGAGGTTATGGGAGTTCCAGATGTCAATTTTTTTTTTATATAATAATAATAATAAATGAGACATATATAGCGCCAAATCAGTAGATAAAAGTCACTGCTCAAGGCGCTTTACAAAGAAAGCAGATTAATTTACAAGAGAACAAGTGAAAAGATGGGTCTTAAGTAGACTTTTGAATGTAGAAAGTTTAGAGCATGTTCGAATGTGATCTGGTAACTTGTTTTCAATTTTTTTCAGTGACTATGTTTTTTACTCTTTCCATTGGAACTTTTAATAGCTTTTGAGATATTAAACTTTTCATTTTTGTTTATGAGAGATCATGAAGTGATGAAATAATATAATTTTTGGTAATTTTAAGTAGTTCCGCAAGCAAATTGTATTTGCACACGACACCATTGTTTATTTCTTACCAAGTGGGTGGGTGTATTGCCAGCCTTCTGTTGAGCTCAGTGAAAGTGATATGGTTAGTTTATCCCCTTTCTTCAATACGTGGTATGTGCTGTATGAAATGATACATAACTACTTTGTTCCAACTATGTAACTGTTGACTGATATGGTTTCAAAGTTGAGGTTACTACTGCTGTTAAGGTGTTCCATATTAACATTCCCCTCTAAAGTAATAACTGAGCACTAACTTTTGACTAAAGCAAGTCTGATTTCCACGACCAAGTCAATGGGCTATTAGTGTGATTTCCGTCGAATACAGTTAATTCAATGGAGAAGGCCCATTGACTTATTGTGTAAAGTAAAAAGATTGTGGAATCAGCATTCTTGCACGGATGGATCAAGAATTATGTTTGTAGTAAGATAGTAGATACTTTGTTAATTTATACACATGTCCGCTGAAACTCAGAGAAAGTGAAAAGATCTCTGAATCAAGCAAATAACGCATTGTAAATGATGAATCAAACAATATCTCCCCATAGACCCCAAGATTTGTGGGTTACTCTAGTCTATAGTGTAACTTAGTGTGGAGGTGGGATGGAGATCTATGTTCGTTAATTTAAGCTAGGGCT
>KN890436.1:7607-21598 GCA_000934455.1 Apostichopus parvimensis
TATATGGTGACCATCTTTCAAGATTACATCCAACATGGTTTCAAATGCTTCTCGTACAGTATCATGGAGTAGAGACAAAGTAGTTGAATGCTTTCCAATGAAACGATGGAACAATTAACTGTAGTTCGTTCACGTCCCACCGTATCTATAACTGGCATCTATTTCGATCCGTTCAATCACAACATTTTGCAATTATGATGGTGTGTGTACTTGCAGGGTACTGTACGTGACACAGAAATTAAGTTTAGCATGATATTGCATGTATGCAGTAGCATATATTACCAGCAGGAATGACTATATAGACTTTGAAATTGGCCAGCTGATACCAACTAGGTATGTTGTAGCCCTTACCATGCTCGGAAAAGATACCATAATATGTTATCGGAGAAGCTGATCAATGGTGTGCATATATAATCTATCTTCTGAAACAAATATAATCTATATTCTGAAACAAATATAATCTATATTCTGAAACAAAACTACCAGATCTAGTTAGTACCTTGGGGATGTTGTAGCCAGCGAGTTGAGTGTCGTGAAATACGCCGTGTGGAGGAACTATCACAGCTACTGGTCGGAACCTCTGTATCTCCATCAAGACAGCTTCGGTGTACGGCATATTGGTACGATCTTCGTATGATGGCTGTCTATTAGTACCAATAACCCTGTCAATTTCTTCTTGTACCTAATTAATTCATACAAACATAATAAGAAGGAACATAGGTTCAGAGAGTACAAGGGTTAGTTGTGATTTTAACTTAAACTTGTGACCTTCATAACTAGTAAGATTCAAATCTGTTAGCATTTAGGTACATTTTTGGATTGATTGAATTTTTGCATATTTGTTAATATAAACTTGAAACCATAGAATCCCATAATGATAACAGCTGCTGTTCATTATTACACTTGACTAGCCAAGTTGCAACAGAATTAGTTGCTTTTTCCTTAAAATTGTATGCTCGTATAAGAAAAGCATATGAGTGACAATGTATACTTGTAGAATCTGGATAATTATAATTTATTAATTTATTCATAAAGTGTAGGAATGTGCAGGGCATATATATCATTTGAATAATAGTTCTACATTGTGCAACCTTTTTGACACAGGTTTTATAAAATTACAAGCACTTGGTATATATAAGTAAATGTAAAACGTAGCAGAAAGTTTTGCTTCACATAATGAAACTCAAAATTTTTGAAACTATTCAAGTTTGCTCAATTAGTGTTTTATCTGAGATTTAAACATTTGAAAACTTTAGAATTCAAATTCTTAAAACCAAGACTACAAAAGTGAAGTTGTGCCATCCCCCTCCCCCTCTTATAACCCCTTAATTCCTTCCCACTCACCACTACCCCCACCATGCACCACCCAATTTCAGTAAAAAGTTAATACAGAATTTAACAAGACAGGAATTTAGAAGAAATCCATAGCCCAGATTGCCAGATGTATGAGACACATGTAGAGTATAAGCTGCTTACAGCTGTTATATTAGTCTTTTTATCCTGCCCCGTTGATGTGACCATTCACCACTCCATCCATATTACTCGATGCCACACATGCCATCACCATGACTTCAAATGCCAAACTGGGTTTCACTTCACTTACTTTATCCTGTACTTCAGTATGCAATGCAGTAAGCAGGATGCCATACAGAAGGGTGTTTGTGGTGGTGTCGGTTCCTCCTCCAAAGATTTCCATAATAGCTCTCCAGGCTTGCTCTGGTTTGAAGATCACTGCTTCTCCACTCTCCTGCTGCCTCTTGATCTCCAACAAGTACATATCGATGTAGTCACGCACGTCGTCTCCATCCAACGTCTGTTGGTGCTCCTTCAGGTGCCCACCGATGTAGGCTTTCATGTACTCGAATGACCGACCGATGTAACTGTACAGGGGTGTACGGAGCAGAAATGGGAAACTGTTTGGTAAACCAGTGAGACTCACTGAAGCAATGAGAAAACGAAATCGGTTGATGATATCTTGGAAATGTTCGTCTTTGTAGTCAAATCTTTTGCCAAAGTTGATGTTGCAGATGACGTTGGCGATGATCATGGTGGTGTAATCCGAGGGATCAAATGGTCCCTCTATTCCTGTCATGACGTCCATCAGACAACGTGCTTCTTCGTTGATCTTGTATTCCAGACTCTTCTTCCCTACGCCAAAGTTTCGCAGAGCTTGCATAGTGAACTTTCGTCGTTCTTTCCAAACTGGTCCATTCTGAAAGAATAGGCTACCTGTCACAAAAGAGAGGAGGGAAATGTGTTACTCGTAGCTCGAAAGACATGTGTCGATGCAACCATGGACGACTAGAGATGTATTTATTCACAAAGAATGTAACTGAGTAGGAATTAAGAAACCCTTGGAGCTAAATGAGTCTCAAGAAATGACAGTGATATACCGACAATTGTAAAATACTTGATGTATTTTATGCAAACCATATACTGTAATTAACACCAGCCTTGAGTGACCCTGAACACTACATGTAATATACCAGTGCTGTGGCGAAGTGGATAAAGGCAGTGGCATTTGAAGCAATGAGGCTTAGCAATTGGGAGGTTCTGGGATTGATACCCGGCCGGGTCAAAGTAAGGAGGGGTTTTTTTTATCCAAGAGTAATTTACGGTTTTCCCAGCTGCAATGACTTTCTAAATTGAAAAGATTTCCAAATTTGAGTTAAAAATTTTGAATTGGAAGCCACCCGACGTGTAAGTTGTAATCCGTAAGCCCTTGTGGGTTTCTCCCACATTTGTGGTCGCTTAATTAAACCTTGTAAAAATACCTGGTGATTATTATTATATTATTATTACTATAGTACAACTTCCTGGGAGTGGGTGTGACTGATACGAACTAATAATTGCCTTTGACCATTCGTCAATCCCCTGCTCTCCCCCTCTCCCTTTCTCTATCTCTGTTTTTCTCTCTATGACATTGATGTTCTGAATTTTAGGTCAAAGCAACAACTCAGATTGCTTCAAAGCTTATTACCACAAATGAAGTCATTTGGAAATATAAGAGGTTTCAAAAATTATTAATGAAAAATAGAGAAGTAGGGTAGAATCTATTTCATCTTTTATTGCATCATGATTTTTTATTTTTCATCTTAAAGAAATCCCGGCAAAAAGTTTCATGACAATTTCAAAAATGACATCTTTTGTTCTTTCCAAATTAATCCATTCTAGAAGAATTCAAGGCTATATATCACTATAAGTACTGAATGAGAATATTAAAGTATCACAATGGTAAATAGCAGATGGTTACAATTGAAATGTATAGCTACTTTAGCTGCAGCTCTAGTCATCAATATATGGCATATGAAAAGATGAAGTTTTTATTGCTGCGCGTATAGACCGCCACAGTGATTGCATTGGATATTCTTGAGAAAGTCTGTTCATTATGCTTCAAAAGAAACGTCAAAGTAGACTCAGCTTAGACCTATACCACGCATGTAGGCTACCTGTAATCCCAGCTGCCCTCATCGATCTTAAAGGCATTGAAGACTCGCCCCAAACCTTGTGCCGCGATCTGAAAAAGTTAACTTTCCGTTGCTTGCAAGTGAAGTTTTCTTCTTGTCGCTACAAAATGCAGACAGTAATAAAACGTGATACCTTGTTATCTTTTTATCTAGACCTGAGATGTCCATCGCTGCTATGTACACTGTGTTGTGGGTATTGACCGTAGCTGTATGTATTGACTGTACACTAGTGTCTATTTACCGACGGTAACAATCTGTGTGGGTATTTTCTGGGACCAATGGTGGTGTTTAACACTTCTGTTACACCTCATTCGAAACTAGGTCATGAGACATTTTTTTGTGCGCGAGTCTTCACACCCTTTAAAACGCAAACCAAGAATCAACATGACTTGACCCAACCTAACTCATCACTGTAGGTATATGCTTAGTCACTGTGGTAAATTTACTAAAAAACAAGCAAGACTGCTACAATATTGCCATTAAATTTGTTCCATTGAATTCAGTAGTACAATACTGTATCAACTACAGTATGGGTATATATAGTATTACGTAATTAAAGCTTAGTCTGGCAGTCTGGATCGCCAGAACTCTCTGTGTTGACACAATCACTTACCCCTACTTAATTATGTCAGTATTTACTGAGCACTTTAGTCGGGTTTATGTTAGCATAGCAAAAAAGGATTAAGGGGGGGGGGGGAATCTCTATCAAGGACCCTATAGTTGAATGTCAAAAGAAGCTTTGTGCAGTGTTGCATGAAGCATATAAAAGGATGCATAAATGCATTTAAACAGCTATTGTTGAACAGTCACATTGCACAATGGGGTTATGCAAATTAAAACATTCATGTACTAACACTTATCAAAGTACAACACTGTCAGTACAGTGCAAGTACAGAATTAAAGAAACATAGGCATTCCCCCCCCCCCCCAACTTGAAATATTTGTAACCATGGCAATGCATTCTCAATTGTGACCTTAGGGTGCTATACTGTCTTTCAACCTGTTCTACATCCTGTCTACAATTTTTTAACATCATACTCAAAATGTATCTCAGATAAATACATTCTCAAAATATATATCCTGAGAGGAATTCGGGAATGTAACCTTTTTTACCATTAGCACTTTGATCATACATGTGCATGAATTCATGATACAGTTTATGTGCAAAGCGTAAAGTTCAGGTATACAGTATCTAACGACACAGTAGTTCTACAGCATATCTTGGTACACAGTGACGCAGCTGCTATAACAACATATAAATTTAGGGACACAACGACATGTAGTAGCGTTTCAACTAGATAGTGACACAATAACATGTGCCTACAGCGATTAATCGTCGCTGGGGTTCTCAATAGACGGCCTGCAAGCCAAACTTGACCCATGATGCCATTCATTCTAGCTCATCCCAAAAAATATGTTATAATAATTTTACACTTTTACCCTTGAACAGGGTAATGTGGATGTTGTAATATTTTGGTTTAATATCTTGCCTTATCTACCATTGATCAATATAAAGAGTGTGAGATTTTGATTCTGCCTGTTCCTTAAGCTGCTCCAACCAATGCTTTTCTCTGGTCCTTGTAGAATATTAATTGAGAAGCTAAGGTCTATGGAGTGAATACAAAATTCAGGGACACAACATCACAACGAATCTACAGGCATAATGACACAGCTGCATATATGTAAAGAGACATCTAAGGACACTATAACATAGTTGCTCTAGCGACAAGTAGTTACAGACACAATGACCCAGGGGTCTTTTTTTTTAATTTACAGACTATCGTATTGGGGGGGATTGAAGTGAACAGTGATAAGTTAGAACCACCAAAGTCAACAGGAATTTATATTAGCATTAGCTATTGTCAGGACAGGTCCATTACCTAGCAGAAATTCAGGTGAATTTTCTACAAAAATGAATAATTGTGAAGTGAAAATGACTGGACAGAAAGCATGTGTTTTTGCAAAAATTGTTGGTAATTAATAATATTATCTGTTGCCGTTTTTATTTTGTGCGTAATAATATGAGAACAACTGATACAAGAGCAATGGAATATATTTAAGCTTAGTTACCCTTGTCACAATGCCACAATTTCCACAATGGCAATTACTTGCTTACAATAGAAAATATGTGCTCACTTAGTCAGCACTCTACCTGCAATGTTCTATAAACAAAGAGTTTGCATGCTTTATAGTCAATGTGCAATAGAGTCTTGACATGTATGATGCATTATATGACAAAATGAAGGACAGTTACTTAATTCCTTACCATCACTGCCAACCGTCCAAGCCAATATTGGAGGCAGAAACCGATCCGAAAAATTGTCAGCCTGCGTGGTGGCTGTTTCTTTGACGATATTTATGTCTGTGATGAGAATGGTTCGGGCCCTTCCCAAGTATACCGTACAGATGCCCCCATAATTCTGGAATATCTCGTAAAACACCTAAGAAATAAAGCGAAATAATACATGAATGCACATACTTTATATATATGTAACAGAAATATCACACATTCTGTGAAGTAACTCAAAACACAATGACTTTACATGGTTAAATAATTCGATACATATACTGTCAACAATTTAATTTGTAAGGGTTACTACTTGACACTTATAATAAATGTTTACACTCAAACTGATATATGCAATATCAATATACCACACAGAGGTGGACACAAGTTTATATCTTGCCAGCCACAATGAAATTTTGTCCCAAATCCCATGGCCTCAACACCTAAGGACGTTGTCACTCCATTATGACAAAAACAGAAATTACACGATGTATAGGACATGTGTTACATTGAGTATCAGGCTACCACATCTAGTTTCTTTATGCAAAATCACAAAACTAAATATGTACATTAATGTCTTTCTTTTCCATCAATCTTTAAAATCCACTGTTTCAGTATGATTTACCATGGTTGGTAAAAGTTTAAAAGACATTGTTCCAATATTGCATGTTTCCACAATTTAACAGGCATTTGAAAAGAAAATTTGTTCACATGATGCAATATAAGCTTCACTTACGATTTGCCCAAGTACTGTACCTACAGGTGATAATGACTATACATACATGGCCATGAAGATCATGTCTTTAATCTATGGAATGCGAAAAGGACCACAACATATGATGATGTTAATGATGATCTAATTTTATACGTTCATCATAAAAAACTTATGATCATGTACTAAACATATACGATGACGTACTAAAAAACTAAGATGTACATCAAAACATATACGATGATGTACTGAAAACTTGTGATGATGATGAAAAAGCGCAAGTTACAAAAAAGTGGCGTATGAATATCCATTATTGTTGTTTGAATACGCGTATGAATATCCATATATAAGTGTCAAAGTTGATACCGAAGCCCCGCCCCTAATGGTTCTTAATGAGTTTACACTGAATATTCATACTCGTATGCATACGCCACATATGAATAAACATATGCGTATGCAGACGCCACTCTTTTTGAACATAACATTATTAGTACATGATCGTATTTGTTTTGATGTACATCGTACGTTTGTAGTACATGATCGTATATGTTTAGAACATGATCGTATACTTTTAGTATATGATCGTATATGTTTGGTACATGATCGTAAATTTTTAGTACATGGTCGTGTATTTCTAGTACATGATCGTAAGTTTTCAGTACATGATCGTATAAAATTAGATCATCATTAACATCATCATATGTTGTGGTCCTTTTCGCGTTCGATATTAATCCAGTGTGATTAATTAGGCCAGGGAGAACCATTACACTATCTCAGTGTCATATCATCATCTATTTAAAGTGGCTGCAGGACTAACTCTATCTAACACACTTGTAAGTCATGCGGTCAGTTCCTGAAGCCTTGTTCACATTTGAGAATGCAGAGAGGATCTAACCCTGCACGGATCATATAGTGTTATATAGTGTCAACCATTGCACAACTCAGGATCACGCCCTGCAATCGTGATCTCCATTTCGGGAAATGATCCTGAACCGGCATGGGCGATCAGGATTATAGTGTGGATGATCAGGAGCAAGCAACCCGAGATCTCCAGTCACTTGACCTTTGCAATTCTGCACTTAAGAAACACAGACCGGCATTATGTCTCATGATTGGCATACTGTGGCACTATAACTATAGCTACTGCAGGTGTTACTAGTATGACTCAATCTCACATCGCAACATCAAGATTTTTAAAATTATGGAAACATGTATACCTTATAATTCTTCTTTCCAAAGAAATGGAAAAGATTGCCAATGATCGGTAGTGGAGTTGGCCCAGGAGGGAGGTTCTTGGGTCCACTGATCCACCAGAAGACAGTCAAGAAAACAACACCAAAAAGCAAAAGCGTTTGCAAGTTGAAATAAAGATGTGAGAGGAGTATGTCAATTGCCATAGTAGTGACCTGCAAGGTAAAAAATAGCAGACCATCGATACTTTTGTAACTTACTGAGACAAGATATTTTCATGTATCGATCACGTTTCTATGCGATGTTCACGCATGGACCAACACCTTTGCATCTTCCTTTACATAATATTGTCAATTCTTGGAATAAAAATCTAATATATATCCAATTTGGTTACACACTGAAAGATACTTATATGGAACTAAGAAAACATGCCATGCAATTTTGTCATTACACAAACAATAACCTCAGGTTAGACACAGCTTTCCAACACTATTATGCCACAGAGTATATAGGCTTGATCATATTTTGTACTTTCTTCTCAGCAAATTTCTAAGTATATCATATATCTTTTCTATTGGGAAAAATCCCATAGAGTATAGCACTGTTCACATACAGTACTAAGTTAGTTAACTTTATACTGCAAACCAATTTTCTCTACATGTGTAAGTGTAGAAAACATTGCAATCAAGTTTCATCTATATAATATCTAATAACCATCATGGGTTTGGGAATTTTTTTTTTCAACTTTGGACAGTTGTGGAAATCATGGTGAAGATGAGATATTGTACCCCAGCAGGTTTACTTTGTACCCATGCAGCTACAGAAACATTTTTATTTATTGAAGTGTTTGTGAAGGTTGTTGTTGATATACTCCCGATCCGCTGTCTAAATTTCTTGCTGATAATTTTGCCTTATCGGTAGCTGGAAAACTCAACAAAGATAAATAGTATCATTGACATAAAAGATATACGTGTCTTAAGATGTGCATGCACTTATTACTTAGCTTAATAGCCTTCCAAACTAAAGACACAGCCTCAAAAATCTGATGCAGGGATGTACATGCATAGATTGACCTACTGTACCAAGGGCGTAGGAACCGGGGGGGCTGGGGGCGTCAGCCCCCCAGTGAAAAATATGGGGGGGGCGGAAGTATCATTCCGCCCCCCCGCTTCGCAAGTCAGAAAACCCCTTTTTCATTTCCAAATGAGAATAAAATCTCATTTGGAGCACCAAATTGCATCTAAGTCCAGGTGAAAATGCAAAATTATTTACAAAATGAAGTGTGCTATATTGCACCAAATTGCATCTGAGGCCACCTGGAAATGCAAAAAATTTCCAAAGGGGAGGGGGGACACCCCTCTTAGACCCCTCTCCCAGGCCGGACATGTCTTCAGCCCCCCCCCCACTCAAAAGTTCCTTCCTACGCCACTGTACTGTACTCAAGCACACACACATGCATGTTGTACATTATACTGGAAATATTCAGTTTTAAGATGTGGCAGTAATAATTAAGTCAAATTTATATCTGTGCGGTCTCATTCAAGATACTCCTGTTGAAGGAGCATGACAAAAGCACTATTTGAACTTGAAAGGTAGGTCAGCCCCTGATCACTGGAGGTGAAAAACGTACCTTGAACAGCAGCTATCATTCTTCACACCCCATGATGGGTGTATGACCACTAAAGTCCTGAATCTTTATACACATACTGTACTGTAGCCTACCTGGACATAGTACACACTATGCATGAGCAGTTTATAAAAGTGAGAAAACTGAACAGAAAAAGGTGGTAAAACTGGTATAAGCAATGCAGAGATTTTGACCTGGAGATCTGAGAGAGAGATCTGGCCCAAAGAATAAAATGTCAGCTATAACTATGGCAAGTGTGAGACAGAGTTTTACTTTGATTATTGTGGGTTTTGATTGACATGGTAACTATAACTACAGTATTAAGTCATGTAATACACGAATATATGAAAACCACTTAGTATTCTCTTAAATCTGTATACTGTGTAGAGACTGTGACAAATATTCATTTCATTCCACGGCCCAGTGAGGACATTTACTGTTCATGTGCTTTCATTATCCAGCTTCAGAGCACTCGTATTTATGTGAATATCATGTTTCTATCAGACAATAATTAAGTTAGCACTGTTCATAACTGTCAATACAAGTCCACTGAAGGCGCATAACAGATATGGAGGTCAGTATAGATCCAACATCAGCATTACCAATATAATAACATATTATTCCTGTTGCCTGTGGTAAGAATTAGTCAAAAGCACATTGTTTAGCCAGACAAGTCTGTCAAAGATTTTGTGAGCTGAAGAGGGAGAAATTGTGTCCTTTTCTTGTGCATGACAAATTGTCACCAGATTAATACCAAAGTTGGACAAATTGTGGACAATTTCATTTCAAGAGCAACCAATGATACAGTGACCACTGAATGTTTGTTCTCAAACAACTTAAAGGTCATAAGTATAATTGCCCCCAAATTTTAGCATGCTAAAGAAATTGATAAAAACAAAACAGTACTTTCCTGGATTTTCTGAATCTCCAAACTATTCCCAGACATTGAGGGAGTATATACAATAAATTTATTTTTGCGCGAGTCTTCACACCCTTTAAAGGGAGTGAAGACTCTTGCACAAAGAAACGTCTGATGCTGGTAATTTGACCTAGTTTCGAATGAGGTGTAACAGAAGTGTTAGACACCACCATCGATCCCAGAAAATACACACACAGCTTGCTAACTTCGGTAATTAGACACTAGTGTACAGTCAGTACATACAGCTGCGGTCAATGTGTACATAGCAGTGATGGACATCTCAAGTCTAGATAAAAGATAACAAGGTATCACGTTTCATTACTGTCTACAATTGGCAGTAACAAGAAAAAAAACTTCACTTGCAAGCAACGGAAAGTTAACTTTTTTCAGAGGGTTGCACGTGGTTTGGGGCGAGTCTTTAATGCCTTTAAATGATCATCAAGGAGCATGCAGTTATAAAGGTTCTTGTGGGTAATTAAAGATCTGCTTGCTCCAATTATACGCACGCTATAGCTAGTGAAGTTTTGTGATTACATAACCAACCTGCTATGTTCGTAAATCGACCTCAGGCTCCACAATTAGCATGCATAGCTTCTACCATTAGGCTCTTTGTGTATTTCACTGTGTGGAAATATGTTCATTTCTACAGTGTATAGTTAATCATACAGCAATCACACAAAGACCCTCATACAAGAAAAGATATGTGGCAGGCGTTGTAGACTAATTGGTAAAAAGGGGTCATTTTACGACTAAGGCAGGACGGTAAATACGTAATCTCAAGAAACTTTTCCACAATAGCGTGCTATTGGGGTCAATTACAGCAGACATTTAAGACATGAAAAGCACTCAAAAATTGCTTGAATGAAAGAGTACTTGTACTTGTATTAAAAAATGATGTACTTGGGTACTATAGCACTCATTACTGGGATCCTTAAAAGCAATACTCAGACTTTGGTACTTGGTACTCAAAAGCTCAAGTACTCAGAAGCCTATAGTATTCGGATCAAAGTATGTGACTACAAGTGTACTGTGTGTCTCTCTCAGGCTGCTCACAGACTGTGATAGGGTGAACCAAACGGGCCATGCTTAATTTACCAAATGATGGGCAAATAGCCACATCCATTCTTTAATATTGTCAATTTAGCCTACACCTACAATATTTAGTATCCAACATTATTCCTCCAAGTTTTGTTTTGTGGGTACAGATATGACAACTTCTACCAATACAGTACTGTCTTGAAAATGGTATTTTTTATTCGCGGTCCTTGGATTAATAGTTTTTCATTGATATACCAACATGAAATTTACCTCTGAGTCTGAACTATTCCTTCATTTAGGCCTAACTTCTCACTAGTCTATTGTACTTAGGTCTGTATTATTAAAACCTGAAAAAAACTAAAGCCATAGATCTCCAATTGTTACCGTTACTGGTTGCTAAGTGTAATATGTTATTAAATTCTCGTACTCACCGTAGCTCGTCAGAAATATGTCAAATTCCTTCTCTGCAAAGCTCTGCCCCGACGATCAGGAAAAGATTCCTAACTTAATAATGTCAAAGTTATTTAGCTATATCCTACTCAACCTCAGATACCACCACCTCCGTCCGATTGCCCGATGCTTGATTATAACTAGTTGCTTTAAGTATAAAATGTTTCAAACTATAATGGCCTCGCCACGTAGCCTATAATGACGACGTTCATTACAACAAATTAGAGTTTACATGGACAAGTTAACATTGGCAAGGTTACATTGACAAGTTTACATTGAGATGGGTGCAGCAACTATCTTCGTCGTGCACCTTTCACGTATATGTCAAGTGAACTGTGTAGGAGGGGGAGGGTGTGGGGAGAAGGGGAGGAGGCCTGGAGGGGAGGAGGGAAGGGGTGCAGTGGCGGAGCTAGGGGTATTGGTCGGGGGGGCGAGAATGGTCTGTAGGGGCGCTTTCGACACTATCTAAGTGAAGCGCCACCACTGGTTGGCGCGTAGCGTACAGAAAATTTTTGAGTAAAGATACTCCCTAGATCGCCGGAAATGACCCTTTCCGGGCCTGGCTAATTTGCAGATAAACGAAGAATAAATAGGTGTCATCGCCAAATTACACCAACAAAATGTGACAAATGTCAATAAGTAGATGAGAGCGCAATAAAAAAGTCAATAATCTAGAATAAGTAAAAAGTGGTAAAGAGCTGAAAAGGGCGCCAGCAGTCCATTTGAGTCCGTCAGGGGGGCATCCGTCCCCCTGACTGTATGGACGCTCCGCTACTGAAGGGGTGGAGGGAGGGAAGGGGAAAGGAGGGTTGGGGAGGAGGGAGTATCCACATATACAATGAAAGGGCCCTGATATACAGGGGTCTGGTCAGGGGTAATAATGTCACACGTGCCCCTCAGCCACCCCCCCCCCCACACCACCTGGTTTGAAGGCTTCAATTTCCTTAAGTATATTATGAACTTGAATATGAGAATACATTTTTTTTACTCCGTATTTCCCGGGACCATATTAATCCCGGGTTCCTGTGCTGTAACCCCTTACCTCATCTCTGCATCAATCTTGTCAGGCATGTACGGAAGCGTAGAAGGGACATTGCATTGACGATTTACCAACTTGACAAAACGACAATTATCTGCAAATTGACGAGTTGACGAGATGACGAGATGGTAACGTGACAAAATTCAGAAAATTGACGAGATGACGGATCTCGTCAATGCATCAATTTTCTGCAAATTGACTAGTTGAAAAATACTACCATCTCGACAAAATGACAAAATTCAGAAAATTGACGTTTTGACGAGATGACGGATCTCGTCAATGCAGCAATTTTCTGCAAATTGACGAGTTGCACACTTACTACCATCTCGACAAGTTGACAAAATTCAGAAAATTGACGTTTTGACGGATCTCGTCAATGCATCAATTTTCTGCAAATTGACGAGTTGCACACTTACTACCATCTCGACAAGTTGACGAAATTCAGAAAATTGACATTTTGACGAGATAACGGATCTCGTCAATGCATCAATTTTCTGAATTTTGTCATCTTGTCGAGATGGTATACGTAGTAAGTGTGCAACTCGTCAAATGATGGTGGGGATCCAAATTTTCCCCGACTTATTTTGTTTAGGGACATGTGGGCTCGTTGAATGCTATATGCCCGGGTTCTGTGGAATGGGGCTTCACAAAGGAAAATGCAAAGGTTAAACATCAAACGTTGCATTCTAAGGTTGTGCTAATAAACTGTTTTTAATTTTGAAGTAGCCCGACTGAATGTTTTTCCGTCGTCTGGCGATGGAGGTTGGGAGAGGGAGTGGGCTTCCATGACAGATAGAATTGTTATGATGTAAATAAAGAGGCTCATAATTTCACAGACACATCATCATGTTTTATTCATGTCTTTTCCAGACCTCAACTCATCTTCTGACTGGGTGATAAATAAATCAACATTGCATTACTTTACACAATCATTTCTTCTTGCTCTCAAATGTGACAACCTTACAATGCAGAATGAACACAAATGACTTCAAACATAAGGATGAGAAACGGCTATGTTGACAAAATAAGCCTACGTTTAGGTATTAGCCTTCCCAAGGGCGTAGGAACCGGTGGGGCTGCGGGGGCGCCAGCCCCCCAGTGAAAAATATGGGGGGGCGGAAGTATCATTCCGTCCCCCCATTCCGCAAGTCAAAAACCCCTTTTTCATTTCCAAATGAGAAAAAAATCTCATTTGGAGCACCAAATTGCATCGAAGGCCAAGTGAAAATGCAAAATTATTTACAAAATGGAGTGGGTGTTG
>KN890436.1:21648-31660 GCA_000934455.1 Apostichopus parvimensis
GTTTCCGGCCATCTGGGGGGTTTGTAAAACCAAAAATTTTCTTGTACGCTCCGCGCCAACCGATGGTGGCGCTCCGCTCAGATAGTCGTGCCTACCGTACTTTGAAAATCCATATCAATCGCAAAAAGTGCTCCCCCCCCCCTTTCAAATTCCTGGCTACGTCGCTGTCTATAGCAACCTCGGAGAGTAACAAAATTGTGTTGTAGGCCTACTATGTACTGGTTACGGAAGCGTAGAGGGGACATTGCATTGACGAGTTACCAACTTGACAAAACGACAATTATCTGCAAATTGACGAGATGGTAACGTGACAAAATTCAGAAAATTGACGTTTTGACGAGTTAACGGATCTCGTCAATGCAGCAATTTTCTGCAAATTGACGAGTTGCACAGTTACTACCATCTCGACAAGATGACAAAATTCAGAAAATTGATGCATTGACGAGATCCGTTATCTCGTCAAAACGTCAATTTTCTGAATTTTGTCACGTTACCATATCACCAACTCGTCAATTTGCAGATAATTGTCGTTTTGTCAAGTCGGTAACTCGTCAATGCAATGTCCCTTCTACGCTTCCGTATACTGGTTCAAATAAATGTATATCGGCAGCCAGAGCGCTTGCGGTAACACGTAATTTAACAGCTGTTTGTGAAAAACGGTGCGACTCCTTTTAACGGGTCTACAGTACATTAAAGCCGTGAATTCACGCCGTTATCATCGGTTAAGCAAAAACTCCTCTTACGCAAAGTTATCTCATCTTTCTTAAAAATGAGTTTTCACTGCTCTGATACTTATTTTTATAAATCGCTGTAATTGCCTACCACCATTTCCTTCACGGGCTAGTGGATACCCCATGTTGTCGATCTTGTGTATTTGCCACAACTTTGCAAGCTGTCACTTTTACTTTGAGAAAAAAAAGCAACTTTTCACATCTTGCACTAAACTCAATTGCAATATTTCCAACTACATGACTAAAGGTATGCTGTACTGGCCCCAAATATGCTAGATATTCCAATATGGTCACCTTTGGTCAAAATTATTAAACTGATTTTATTACAACCTACGAGGAAAATTTCCTCATTTTACATTGGGACGTTCAGCCATCTTGTGTCTACCGTAAAAAAATGTCTGAGAACAATTTGGAGAGTAAATACCTCCAGGAAAGTATTTTATGAAAACTTCTAGCAATTAAAGCGTGCTATAATTTAGGCACATTATGCGCATGCGTATATGCACCTAAATCACCTGATATGTTTAAACTCCACAACAAAAGACGGAAACGTTTTCACCAACAACATATGAAACTACAAAAGAAGACAAATGACCAAGTAATTTGTCTTACCATTTACTCTCTTGGCAAAACAATGATATCTGTACCTATTTGGCGCCCTCACTTCTTAAAGGTCTCTTTCTTTGGAGTTCTAAGGTATATAAATCCATCAAAACTATTTTCTGGAATGGTAAGCTTATATCTGATAAAAAAAAATTGTAATCCTGAAGAGGAAATTAAGAAGTGGTTACAACTGATATCAAAACAAATAGGGAGAAATTTTTTCTTTCTTCAAGAATATTCCTAATAATCAATCAATATTTTAGGAAATAATATTCCTAAATATCAATAACCATCATCATTGATACAATAATTTTATCAAAACCACTTTAATCAGCGTTGAGTCTTTGAATCAAAATATTACATAATTGGAAAACATTGGATAAAAGCATGTGATATTTATCACACTTGTCTTAGTGAACATCTAAAGAAACAATGAAGCCATGGAAAAAAGGTAAAAAGAAAATTATAACTTATAACAATTTTAAGGAAAAAGAAACACATATTCCCTGATATTTCTAATGCTGGGAGATCAAGCTACATCATTTCTCAAAACCAGTTCTTTGTATTAAAAACATTAAATAATTGGATAAAAAAGACATTGGATAAAAGTGTATGATATTTATCACACTTGTCATTTATGAATAATTAAAAAAAAAAAACAATAAAACACTGGAGATGTAAGCACAAGAGGTTAAACCTGATATCAACAGAAATTAGAAAAACAGAACACAATTTAAAAGAACATTTCTACTGCTAAGAGAAGGTACATCCTCAATGATAAGATCATTTTGTCAAAGACACTTTAATCAGCATCCATTCTTTATATCAAAACATTAAAAAATTGGAAAAACATTGAATATAAGCATATGATATTTTATCACACTTGTCTGAGTGAACATAGTTTAAGGAACACAATGAATCCATGAAAAAGAAAAAAGAAAATTACAGCTGCTAACAATGTTAAGGTAAAAAGAAACACATTTTCCCTGATATTTCTAATAATGCTGTGAGATCAAGGTACATCATCACTTATAAGATCATTTTCTCAAAATAAAGGAAAGAAAGTTTGAAAATCATTTTCTCAAAATCTGTAAGGAAATTTTGAATAAAAATCTTCAATGATTGGAAGACATTAGATAAAATTATATGATATTCATCACACTTGCAATTATGTGAATAGTCAAAGAAACAGTGAAAACCCGACGGGTGAAAATATCAAATGCCTCAGAACGAGGGGTGATAGTTGGGACGGGTTTACAAAACAAGCTTTTGCATTATCAATTTAAACAATGCAAAATGGTAAAATATTTTCAATCAATGAAAGTCCTTACATCGGTAGGAATATTAAAAGGAACATTTAAAATTTAAACACAAGATAGTGTAAGAAAGCAATAAAGAAGAACTGATAGTATATGTGAGGTTCTGCTAATAAATTTGCATATGAATTTGCATATGAATAAATTTGCATGTGAAACAGAAAAAAATTAATTAAAATCAACCTCTTGAGATCTCAGAAATCTATTACTACTATTAATAAATAACAATACTATCAATTGAGATAAATTATTCATTTACTGATTTGAGAACATAATACTGAAATCTATCCAAAATCTTTTGTTTCCTCACACCCCACCACAACCTCCTTCTTGAATTCCCTCCTCTTTCCACGTTTGTTGTTCTAGGTGACATACTGTACCATCATATGCAGTTTATATGGAATATAAACACAATGACCAAATTATAACAGAGTATCTTAAAGCTGCCACTTGCCACAAGGAATTGAAACATAAACAGACCTGGAATAATGTTGTAAGCTAAAAACCTTTAGGTATGTCCTTTCCACAAGAACGTTGTAAAGAATACAAAATCTGTGTATTATCCATCGCTTGCCGACTCGGTCCTTCTTCATCATCGGAACTTGGTCGATGGCTCCTCTAAATTCTCGAATCCCTTAACAAAAATTCAAAACAAAAGAAAACCGAGCAACAAATAAACATGCGAAGATGAATACAAGAAACTTGAAAATCAAAAGATAATTTAAATAAGACTTCATTAAATAAGTATTAAATTAAGTATTAAATAAGACTGTATTATGCTATTCAAAGTTTCTTTTCCTCAATACAAAAACATCAGAACACATGTGGACCATCACCACTACAACCTGGGTGCTATATTGTCACAAATGTCCAATGAACTGAATGATTTCTGAGTTTTGTGTTTGTTAAACACCCCTGGCTTATACATATTCATACACACACATCTTAATGTTCCTGCATATCTACCAAATCTGTTTGCAATGATTTGCTTTTCCAAGTAGATGTTACATACATCTCTTTATCAGAAACAACTGAACTTGACTATACTGTAAACAATAACTCTATTCAAAGTTCCGCACAATAACAAAACATGTGTACAGAAGAAATTAGAAATTTAATTCACTTGTAAAGAAAACAAGTGAATCCTAGTGAAATGTTTGTAAAGCAGTTGCCATCATTAGACTCACATGTTTCCCTTTCTGTGAACTGCAAAATCTTCAGAGGAGGAATGGCCACTTGAAGTATGCTTATCTTTAAAGAAAGAAATGTAAAGAGGTACTTTTCATTCAACAAACCGATACAATTATTGCAGTACTTGTATGCACATTGATGCCGAAAAATATGCAATCCTCACAAAGCAAAAGTTTTCAGGCACTAGCAGACAAACGAAGACTTGTTAAGATAGCTAGTAGTGCTTGACCTTCATATCTTTCATTAAAGGCATTGAAGACTTGCCCAAACCGTGTGCCGTCCTGTGAAAAGTTAACTTTCGTTGCTTGCAAGTGAATTTTTTTCTTATTGCTACGAAATGCAGACAGTAGTGAAACGTGATACTTTGCTATCTTTTATCTGGACCTGAGATCAGGGAGTTCCATAACAACTCCCTGCTGAGATGTCCATCGCTATTATGTACACTGTGTTGTGGGTATTGACCGTAGCTGTATGTACTGACTGTACACTAGTGTCTAATTACTGACAGTAGAAAGCTGTGTATTTTCTTGGATCGATGGTGGTGTCTAACACTTCTTTTACACCTCAGTGGAAATTAGGTCAGATTACCGGCATGAGACGTTTCTTTGCGCGCGAGTCTTCACACCCTTTAATACATTGGGACACTCTGCTCAAAATGTTAAATGTTTTACATTCACATTGCCTACCAGAATGCATATAATCAAGAAATTGATAATTTTCTGATCATTGTGAAAAGTCAATCCCTCATACCAACCAAGCTGAGCCTCTAGCAGAGAGGGGGGAAATAGGGAAGGGGGGATATGTGGGTGTGTGGTTCATGTGAACATCTGCCAGTGTAGCAATTTCCTAGGTTTGCTGCTTATAGAAAACTCATGAAAAATTGAGGTCTTTGATGGTTGCTCCCTCCAAATATCTGACACAAAGCTGGCAATGTGCATGACAATATTATTTTCAAAATAAAATAAAACTGTTAGCAAACTGCTTATCCACTAGAGAGCCTGTGTAGGAGAATGTGTAAAAGTAAGTTGGCCTGACGTTTCGATCCTAGCAGGATCTGAATATTATTTTCAGTGAACTGGCTTTGATTGCAAACTTTGATGAAAGTTTCAATAAGTAATGTTGCTACCATAAGTGCCAGAAATTGAAACCACACAACTTACCAAAAAGTAGTTTAGGATGATGCAGCATATTTGACTGTCCAGTTGGAGAAGTGTATGGATCGATGGCTCTTTTCTTAGCAGAATGCTTTGTTTTTCGTCTTTTTCTTGAACTAGATAACTGGCCACTGCTTGACATCTTCAACTTTGAAGCTTTGGCTTGCCTTCTCTTGCTCCTTTTGATCTTTTTCATTACTTTCTTCAACTTTTTACGACTTGGCAGATCATCGATATTAACTCCTATGTCGTCCAATGATGCGGTAGTTTTAACGTTTTCATAATCACAGAAAAACTTTTCACATACTGAAAAGAAACTTAAGAACTGGTGAAAAGTTGTCTCTGTTTGTGTTGAAGTACTCTGTGTGAATTCCTGTTGGGTTCTGGGTGGAGAAATCTCGGTAGGTCTTTTCTGTTGGTGGGATGGTATAACGGGACTATCTCCTCTGTGACTCTCAGCTTCGTCGAATCCCTTCGTCTTCTTGTGAACCGTGGCTTCTCGGTAAGTTTCCCAACCTTTGGGAAGGTTCCAACCTTTCATATCTGTTAATTTTGTTTGGTCTGACATTTTTGGATATAGATCTGTCTCAGGTTTAGCTGTCTCTTCTTCTGACAAGCCATCTGCCGGATTACGAGTGTCCCCACTGGTTGATTCTGCTACATTTTGCGACATTTCTTGGATGGATTCAGACTTCCTCTCTTGCAGTCTGTTTTTCCTGGCAGGATCCATAATGCTGGTCTGTGATACAATTACATTTGGCTCGTAAGGTATAAATCCAGGCCCCTTAGTAAGGTGAGAGTCAGGTTTAGTTGAGCTACCTGTTCCTTTATCATTTGCCATATCACTCTTACTGTGCTGGTTGTCTCCTAATTCCAATGTTTCTTGATGGGATTCAGACTTTTTTGGTTGCTCTTTGGCAGAATCCATGCTTCTTTGTGACGACTCATTGACATTTGGCCTGTATGGAATAAAAACAGGCTTCTTGGTAACATGGTTAGAGTTACCATTAGATGTCAGTTCTGTTAATTGCTGATCATTGCATGTTCCATCAGTTGCCACACCATTTCTACAGTCCTGGGTATCTGTTAATCCCACTGCTTCTGGTATGGATCCAGGCCTTTGTTTTTGTTTCTTGTTTTTCTTGTAAGAACCAATAATCTTTCCCTGTGATGCAATTGTACTCGGCTTGTAAGGTATAAACTTGGACTTCTTTTTAAGATGAGAGTCACAATTAGCTGTTTCTGTTAATTGCTGATCACTGAATGCTACTTCATTTTCAGTTGCCACACCATTTCTACATTTCTGGGTATCTGTTAATCCCACTGCTTTTGTGAGAGATCCAGGCTTTTGTTGTTCCTTTTTGTTTTTCTTGTTAGAACCAATAATCTTTCCCTGTGATGCAATAGTACTTGGCTTGTAAGGTATAAATTTGGACTTCTTTTTAAGATGAGAGAACCCATCAGCTGTTTCTGTAAATTGCTGATCATTGCATGTTCCTTCCTCATCAGTTTCCACACCATTTCTACAGTCCTGGGTATCTGTTAATCCCACTGCTTCTGGTAAGGATCCAGGCTTTTGTTTTTGCTTCTTGCTTTTCTTGTTAGAACCAATTATCTTGCGCTGTGATGCAATTGTTGTTGGCGTTGTAAGGTGAGAATCACCATTAGTTTGTTCAGTTAACTGTTGATTACTGCATGTGACTTTACCATCATTTGCCATATCTGTCTTACGTTTTTGTGCATCTTTAGACTCCACTGCCTCTGAGATGAATTCAGACTTTTTCCCACCTTTTTTGCTCTTCTTGTTAGAATTCATAAGAGTGTCTTTCTGAACCTTTTCTTTTGGCATGGCGGGTATAAACCAAGGCTTCCTCTTATCATTTGTCAGGAGAGAAGTGCCGTCATTCACTTTGGTCAGAACCGGTGGCTTACTACTTACAGAAAGGAATCCTTCATCTTCACTACCAGATGAAAATATGATCATTGATTCGTCGGAAAATGACCCAGCATCACTGTCAATTTGGTTTCCTTTGGTCTCCCTTCTTCCATCCTCATCAGACATAATCTTGTCATTGCTCAAGATACTTGAAGTCTCTCGTTTACAAACTTTTGAAACACAATTCTTTAATTCTGTACGCTTTCTCGGATATTTCCTCAAGTCGTTCTGTGATAGTAATTCCTTTTTTATCTTGTTTTTACTGCCTCTTTCCTCCGGTGTTACAATACTCCTATCATCACACTCAAGATGGCGGCCATTCTCGGTCAGATTTTTATTCTTGCTTTGCTGATAAAATGGCAAGGTAGATGAGCTGTAATCTAAGCTAGTAAGCTCTTCCTCGGCAAGTTCATATTCCATCAATGTTTCGTCGAGGAGACCATCAAAGATGCATGTGTTATCTGGTGATGACTCTTGTCTGGCTACCTTCTCCTTCAATCCTGTTTCCTTGCATCTTGAAAATCTTCCATCTGTCAGTATGTCTCTCTCAGAAATCTTTCCGACGTCCATCGGTTGGGTCAAAGAGCCGTCTAACCCGGCCGTCTCCCAGTGGGAAGCTTTGAATGGTTGAGTAAATGGGAAGTCATCTAGATTGGTAGCTTCCTTTCCACCCTCCACTAGTGTTCCAGCTACAGCATTATCATAAATGCTTTTAGACTTCTGCTTCTTCTTGAGCAAAAATGATTCCTCTACATTTGGCAAATGCTCACTAGAAGATAAAAAATCACTTATGTCTTCATCGGCTTCTAATAGGTCTACAAGCATATCCAGCTCATCATCACAATGATCGCTTCGTCCAGGCTCGCATCTCGATTGAACTTTTAATTTCTCATGTGCATGACTGCCAGCTTTCTTGGCATTCCTATAACTGTTGCACTTCTTATTTCTCAGAGCAGCAGTGTTCACACGCTTTGTTTTGGCTTTTCTTCTCTTTTCGTCTTTAGCCAATTTAATTTTTTTTTTGCATGCTAATAGCTTTTTCAATTTCCGATATTTCGCTTTAAGTTTCTGATGTCTATCTACATCTTCTCCTTCCTCTTCTTCTTCATCTCCATCCTCTTCTCTGTTCTGAATCGGATCCTTCTGGGTATAGACACCTTGTGACATTCTGATTGCAACCATGTGAAAGTGACTGCCGACACGAATTTCGCATGTCAACTTTACCAGAACTATAGTTCTCATTGGTACCCTCTGTGAATAGTTATGATCTCTTAGACAGCTACTGTAGTCTCAACATGATTTATCTCTCAAAGCATCAAGTACTTGCACATCCATGTAACAGTTTCTTTGGTATTTTACACTTTAAGGTGATTTCAGCCTCTGGTCCATTGAATTCTTCAAACCTGCAAAAAAATAAACAGTTGAGGTCATTAATTAAGCTTTCACTGGTGACGTTGGCATACCATATTTCTTTAATCAAGAAATTATTGCACATTTAGATCTAATAGGTGTACAGCAAACTGGCATCAATCAAGTAACATGATCTCTGAAGTATGTAACAGTGTTTACCTCTGGATTTATACCCTTAACTTTGTGCTGGCTAACTAATATTGCCTGCAGCATGCAATACTTTATTGTTTTAAACGTTGTGTAGATACAGGTATAAGAACAGGTATGCATATATCAGTAATGCGCAGAATCGGTACATAGTAACAGGTATGAATATGTAATGAGCAAATTAATCGCTTTAGTAACAGGTATGAAGATATACGTAACGCGCAGTTTCGGTTTCTTCCCAAAATAAATTGTTAGAGCATTTGACAAACTATGTGCGTGTAAACGAACTCGTGAGAACCATTTGGCTGGAAACTGTACTGTGCGAAAGTGGTAGAACTTGGCTGAAGTTTTAACGCAATTAGCCCTGGCAAAGTGCGGTTATTATTATACAACGTGATTGGGAAATGACTTTAATTTGTCAAGTTGCCGTCTGTAAAATATCATTTTGGGGGAATCCTTTCTTTGAAATGGTATGCTCAAAATGCAAAGAGAGTGACATCTTAGAACCGCAAAAGCTCCGTGGCATTGTGAAAGTAGTGAGATAGAGACCAGGTTATCCAGTCAATTAATTTAGTATGTATTGTTTTAAAACTTAGATGAAACTTTGCCGCTCTCTGACAGTAGGTACAGAGAGCTGGGCATGCAAAAACTGTGTGTATTTTTCTCCTGTGTTGTACCATTGCGGGTTTCTCTTAAACCACATTGCATCGCTATCAGAAATTGCAGATTCCTTGCTAGACAAAAATTGCATACATGTAATTCTTATTAATGTACACACACATGCCATCCAATCCCTTTTCCTCGTGTACCAACACATGTGTTTCAAAACCTTTTAACAGGTACTGTGCTGTATCCTGTACCTGCCCCTCCCCCATCCGTATGTACACTGTTCCAAATTATCGTGTGTAAATGTAACCCATCCGTGCTCGTGATTGGCCGGTTAGGCTTAAACCATTGTGAAGGTGAAAACGCAAGAAACATATCAGTTTGCCTTTTTGTTGACCTTTTGTCCTGTACAGAACAAGCAGCAAGAATGTTTACAGTTGGGGACTATGGGGAGTGGTAAGGTAAACTTGATAAACAGAAGCAGCGGGCATTTCCTTGAGTTTGCGTGTTTTATCTGGTTCGGTATTTTTTATTGGGTATTATTTTTACCGGGTATTCAATGTTTGTTTGCGGATATACCTGGTATTTTCGGTACATTTTCCTTTCTGACAGATTTCAATACCGTTGGTGTGAGTATGAAAAAAATACCAGGTACACCTGGTATATCGATATACCGATGCACCCTAGACATAGCTCATCTGCAGTGTACATCTCCGCCACTGGTACAGATGGTCACTCTAGTTAGCTGACGTTTTATGTTATTTCCACATAGGTATTATTAACGATAAAACAGATCACTGAAAAAGTCATCGATAGTTCTCTTTAAAAATCTGAATAGACTATGCTCTTTCTGTCAGTATTCAAAGATGATCAGCATGATTTGTCACTCACGTGTGAATCATTTCGGAACACAATCCA
>KN890436.1:31990-42989 GCA_000934455.1 Apostichopus parvimensis
CCCCCCCCGCTGGCTACGCCACTGCATACAGAAAGAGATTTCAGTATGTTCATCAGGATGAGTGTAAGGCTAAACAGGATGCAACATTTTGCAAGTTAAAACCTGATGTTGACGTTAACAAAAGAATTTCTTTTTTCAAATTGATTGCGTTATATAATTCATTGCACAATACATATAATCAACGTACAACATATGAGGAATTAGCTGGGTGCTTCTGAGTTACAAAATAAGGCACCAAACCTATTTGTTTAGGAATGTGGTGCGAAAGTTGGAAAGATTCTTGCACTATTCCCCTTCTGGCACCTGCTTATTTTCCACTCCAGCTCAGGACATTTTGCATGGTTAGCCTGAGATGCAAGATACACCTATTCATAAAGGACACTTCTTATTTTGGAATGAATCCCATCATGAATATAGAATCACAATGACTTATGTACTAAAATGCAGAGCACACCCCTGAAAGGCTATAGACCCTACTACTAGGTAGTTAATTCTTCATACTGCTTAGTACAGTAGGCATAGGCTATCTAGCCAACTATCTAATATCTCAACATGACGAGCCTGTCCCCTACCTATTTGTAGTTTGTGTATGGTTATGTTGGCTACAGGTCGGTCTGCAAATAATTTTGGATATTTAATTTAATAATGATTAAGTTAGACTAGGACTACGCCTAGGCGTATTAAATTATGAAAAGGAAATTTTTCATGAAAACTGATGAAGTTAAATTTTCCTTTGAATTTTTGTAGGCATATGCCCACCACTCAAAACACCATTTCACTGACTCAGCAGAAAATGTTAGGTCTGAATTAACTGTAGTGTTAGGGATAGCCTAACTTATTGTAACACAAACACTTAAATTTACACCACCCTTTGAAGTTTGATAGGCCAGACTGTTTTGTTAATAGAAGTTTGATATACAGGTACTAGCTGCCTGGGTATCAACGATTATTTTACTAACGGAAAAATTTCAGTTAGCCTAGCCTGCACAGTTCTAACGAACATATTTCAAGCAGCCAATGAACTATTGCATACGATAGCGTAATTTAGCAATTAACCTACACTACAGTAACTTAGTCCTAGGCCTAGGCTACTTAATATGAGTCATGGTATATGTTTTGTATACCTAGGCCAGGCATAACAGTTTAGGCCTAGGCACTGTTCTTTCTTCGCTAGCCTAGGTCCCATGTGTAAAATACTACCGGCGGTGATTGATTAAAAGTATACGTGATGATAAAGGCTAAATTCTCCGGAGTATTACTGAAAACTTCTACAATCCTTACGCTGTTTCAGAACGTCAACATGGAAGACCCAGAAAGGTTTGTGTTTGTTATTGTATGGTCACTCACGAGGTAGAAGATGGCTGGCCGTTGGTACGGGTGTACGTAATTCTTAATTAAACGGTAACTTTTCAGAATAGTTGGCGCTATTGATAAAAGAAACTTTAAAAGTTAAATGACACAGATCGCGTCAGCAGGGAACGATACAATGCAATGCCTTCGCACCATTCAAACTCATGGTCTCAACATCCAAGAAGGGAATGACTAACCCCACCACATCCCCTCACTTCTCCTTCCTTGTCGCCATACCTCCCCCCATACCTTCTCATTTCCCTCTTCAGGATCCGAGTACCAAGGACCAGTGTCTAAGTACAACAAGTTAGAAGCTGTGTACCCAGCCGATCATCGAGTACTTATTCATCCAAGTATATTTTGTTTATTCTTAATTCTTGATTACTTCTTTTATTCAATTGCAGAGTTGTAGAGGGGTTATTAGACTCGTGTCCATTTTCTGTAGAATCGGACACCTGTTGGCTTGGACTGAATTTGTGCCCTTTATGCTGAGTGCCTGGCGAGTCCATAATTTTTTTATGTCTCCATTGCAAGATGGCATATTTTCTTTTAACTCAAATCTTGGAAGTGTCCAGCATGATCATTCATTAAAGCGTTTTGAGAATGGGGATGGAGGAAGGGATTATAATTGTGTAAATATGAAATTGCTTATAGTTCAAGGCCTGGACTCGGATTATAATAAGCATTATTGTAAAATATTAATTACTCTGACGTTAAATGGGTCGAAAATAATGTGGCTTCCTGTTGCCATCAGTTTTACCTAACTGATTTTCTTTTTTGTGATATTTACTTGTTGAATTCTATTCCTGAGCCAGTACTAGGTACTTTGAACAGTAAAGTAGAAGTATCAGTATCAGTATATCCCAGTAAGATTACTTTAGCAGTAATTTATATCAATTTCGAGTGCCGAGTAGTTTTCGAATACCTCAACTACTTTTTAGAGTAGGCTACTAGAGCACTTAACCATTTTGATCTCTAGCTGAAGGCAATAATAACATATGCTTGGCTACAAGTGCTTTTACAGAACTCACAATGCACAACTTTGATTATTAATTTCATACTTGATATGTAGGTCCAAAAGCACTCTGTGTTACTTTATTCAACAGGACAGTAGTTTAAGCAGTATTACTTTGGTTGTGACTAGCAAAGACTGAACTGCTTAATCAGTGCCGATTACTTTGAAATAAGTAAAGTGCACATAAAGTTACAAGTTAGAATATTACAAACATTTTTTAGAGAAAAAATTTCCATACATCAAAATTTGTATTTTTGTCGTTCCCATCAGGGTTACTACTTCATACAAAATCTTACCTTTTTAGATAAGGCATATTTGCTTTAAAAGCAGTGTTTACACATGAAAAGTTTAAAGAGGCCATGACACGAAAATCGAACGAATCGAGAGTACGGTTATTCCCTCAAAATCTATGATAAAATCTATGTTGAAAACTGTTCTCATCACCCTTAAAATCCCAAGAACTAATGAGTAATTAAAGTTTTAAAATTCGCACCCGGAAGCAGACCTCTGAAAAACGTGATTTCCTAACAACACAACTATGACGTCATGTTAGGAACACAAGTGCTAACCACAAACAGGATGCGCGACGATCATGCCGTCACATACACACAATTACACTCAGTGAAAACCCACGGAAATACGCTACATCGCTACAACTTTAAAGTTTTTTACAATCTTGTACAATATCTTACGAAAATGCCGGTCCGTTGTGTTGTTGGGGGATGCAGTAATGTCGTATCCAATGCAATTAGCCTTCATCGATGGCCGAAGGACGACAAAACACGGCGATTATGGACCAAGTTTGTGCAGAACACCAGGTCCGATTTCACTGGGCCAAGCCTCAGTACAGCTCCGTATGTAGCGAACACGTCACAGAAGCAGACTACGATCCCTCCTTTCTACTGAAAGAAGAAATGAGCCTAACGGGTCGACAGAAACGAGTTCTTCCTGGCAAGTACCCCACATTAAAAACTCCTAAGATCAGATCGGGGGAACAGGAAACCTCCAGTGGATTAAGTGGCGATCCTTTGGAGGAAGCGGGACCGAGCACTAGTAGTAGCCTACTAGGTCGTTTACTACTAGTACTAGCGTTAGACCTGCACTGAATCGCAAAAGACGAAGAGTTTCCTCGGAAAAAAAGACAAAGGAAAGAGGTAATTTTTTACCTGTCATGTTGTTTTTATAATTGTGCAGGTCCTGGTTCTTAATTCTTATTGCAAATGTTCTTTGGTATATAAAGGTAGCCAAGGCTAGCTATACAGTACCTATACCACTACGACAATAGCAATAGGCAAGGGCTAGCATATGCCTAAGTTACTGTACTGGTACAGTTTCGTGAAATTCACAAGTGCAAACAAGTGTTTGGCTAACACTTTGGAAGCAGTGATTGAAAATATAGCATTACTCAATTCAGAAATGAAGAGGGCTTGATATAGTTGCACTTTATGATAAATTCTTTGTGTACGCACTACGCAGTACGTTGTTTGTATTGTTGGTAGGCTTTATACTGTCTCAGTATTTCATGCTCAGCCTATATATGTATAAGACTGATTGTTTGACTTATTGAGCCCCTTAAATTGTGAAGAAATGTTACTTATTAGTACAAGAACGTCCTTAAAAGGCCTAGTATACTTGCTTTTTCATGAAGCTGAATCGTAAGTTACCATGAATGAGTTACCCAATAGAACTTTATTAAAGTTAAACGAAGTTCCTTTCCCCCTACCAATATAGGAAAGTCGGCCCAACCCCGGCCAGATCCGACTACTTTTCCATTACAGTATGAACATAACTTTTTACTTAATTCGATAAAGAAACTCAAGCTTGAATGGCTCCTTTTGACGATGTAAAACTTGGCACAAAAAATGGAAAAATAACTGAAGCCCGTGGTTAAAGGGACCGCGAAAAACTTTGCAAAGAAGAAATCACTGTGCTAATGAATGCACATGTTATTTGGCAACTCTAAAAGCAGAGAGAAACATACTGTGAGATGAAAAATTCTTTTCAGTATCATCTTCCCACAAAATTTACAATTTTTTTTAACTCATTAAATTTTGTTTTCAAACAATAATCCAAATCATTCGTGATATTCTTAGAAAACTTGCCGCAATTGGTTCTGGATCCGCCATTTCAAAGGAAATTTTGATTTGATATCGCACTTGTGATCGGTGTTTTGTGTAGTAACTACTAGTGGTATGTGTACTTGTCTAATGTGTACGTGTATGGTATGTTCGGAGGATCGGAAACAGCGACAACAAATCGTTTTCCTAACATGACGTCACATCACGTCATGCAAATCGGAAAATATTCGCGCAAACAAAGTTTCAAACGTCGAAGAGGGTAACTTCATTCTCAATTTTCGATTTGAAAAATCAAGTTTTTAACCGGCAGAATGGTTGATACATGTTCTAGAGAACATTATTTGATGGATCCCAAAAATATAGGACTTTGAAATGTTCGTGTCATCGCCACTTTAAGAGATGAAGAAGATGTTTTAATTTGTGTTGTTTTTGCGTTCTTTACACACTTTCTACTTTATGGCAATGCTTGTGTGCCCCTTTAAAGTTGTGGAGCTTTTTAACCAACTGTTTGGTATAACAACATAACCAACTATTGGTTAAAGCTGATACTGGTTCTCGACCTGTATTCGGCAGCCTTGGTTCGGCAAAATGGTTGGGTAAAAGGTTTGCCCACATTCTGGTTGACATTTTTAACCCACAGAGTTAGACACCCCCCCCCCCCCATTACGGTATGGTTGCACACTGGACCAGCGTTAGGTAAACATAATGTCAGGTTCTGAAAGTTTTACCCAACCATTTTTAGATTTGCACGTACGTACGTGTTCGTATGTAGTGTGTGCAGTGCGGTATATCCTACAACGGATTAGCGTATACGTTGCCCTAGTCAGCATAACCGTAACTTCTTTTTTTCTCAGAATATTGCTTTCTAGTTTTACAAGAGGTGTATCATATGATATATTACTTTGTTTAAAAGTAATTCTCAAACATAGTAAAGCATTTCAATACTTATGTCATTAAATACACACGAATTGAAAAAAAACTTAGACCATGGTCACGTGTTGACAACTGTTGCATATCAATTAGCTATTAGATGGCGATATTTCACTACTAAACCACTCGGCACAGGTTTTATATGATTGTTAATTATACCCAGTACCTAATCTAAAACCGTTTGCCACAAGCAATCGTATTCGTTTCGACAACGTAAGATCGTTGTGAGTATAAGATAACATGAAACATCGTGGGTTAGAGTATATAGTCTACATTGACAGAGAACATTATGTTTATTTCCAAACACTCGGTCCGACGAGAAAACTTAATAAAAGTTGTTTTATTTAGCGTTGCTGGATATATAGATAAATGCTGCAATTAACAGTAACTGGACGCCTTAGAGGAAAGTGATCGCTATAATTGTCACAGAAGGTCGATTATCACATAAATCACACAGTGAACGTACTTTAAGTGCCCACCGGATAGCACATATATAATAGCAAATGCGAAGTTTGAGTAAGACCGAGCGTAACTCTAATTGGGATCGCATTATGCCATTAGCGCAATATAGTGTATTTGTGTGCGAATCTCATGGTGCTACTTTGCAAGAGCTATAAATTTGTCCTTTCTTCATATTTGTCCTGAAGGAAATAACAACCAACTCACCAGGAGATAATAAATCAGCAAGATTGCAATGCTCTGAAGTCAAGAATGCTGAATGCTGAAATGCATTCTATCACCACATGATAATATATAGTAGGATTAATATACGGCATAACCTTTTTTTTCTAGTAGGGTTGTGAATGAGTGGAATGGTTTGCCTGAGAAAGTTGTACTTGCAAGTAGTGTCAATGGGTTTAAGAATGCTTTGGACAAGCACTTTAAGCATTAATTGTAATCGGGTCTGAGTGTTTATGTCTTCAGTTTTCTCTCTCTCTCTATAGGGTCCTTGATGGGGACTTAAGTGTCCCTCCTGATCCTTTTTTCTACTAAACTAAACTAAACTAAACTATGTTTTATGACACATATTGCCCAAGTTGGTTACATACATATCTGCAGAAGAGTTCATATATAAATATTGTATACTGATAACGAAAACATTGCATTATGATATACGTTTATTCTGTATCACTTACAGAAATTCACCTTTCACTTTTGTTTCGTTTTAATGTATTTCAGTCTATAGGAATGATTTATTCACGCAACGAAATTTGACCGCGTGGAAATTTTGAGTGTTATAAGGAAGTATATAGCTAACTTCGCAAGTAGTTGCAATTCAGTGTGAATGATTGTTAACTTCGAGGAGGTCTCGTAATGCATGTAAATAATACTCTGATATACCTAGATATGTTTTAGATTTTCAATATGGCATGTGGAGGAATTAGCATGCACGAATTCTGCCATATATCTAGCCTAATGTTTATAACTTAACATGACAACTAATAATCGCAATTTGCATAGGCCTACAGTAAAATGCATCTCCTCTTGTAATAAGTATATAAGTATAAATATATCATGACATGTCTGGCGATCACACCGCATGGATGATATATACAGCATAGCTCCCAACTCTTGAGAAGGCAAATGCTGGTCCATGCCACGAATCGCCGTCCTGGGGGAGGGGTATAAGGGGGTGTTCCCCTCCCCATTTGAATTTGTTTGGAATCCTGGTGATGCCTACATGTAAAATGGTGGCACTTAGAAAAGCTTTTTCTGAGAAATATGCATTTTTTTGTGTGTAGCATCAATAAATTGAATAGTAGGTGATAATTCATTCTTTCCCGTGGCATGAAAATGTTCGCTGCTCGCCCCAATGAAGAGAAATATAGGCTAATTTAAGGTTCAAATGATGCTGTAAAGGAGGTTTTATACTATATTATGCTAAATGCGAAAGAAATGATGGTTGCTAAGTCAAAATTTGATGCAATTTTTTTTATGTACACTTGACAATTACAATGCGGGTTTTTCGGACGCTTGCGCGGGTCAGCGGGTTTGGGTGTTAGAATGCGGGTCCAACCCACTGATCTGTTAGTGTACAGATCAGTGGTCCAACCCGCGAAATGCGGGTCAATTGGGAGCTCTGATACAGCATTAACACATTTCGCGGAATGGGTTCACAAAGGATTTGGAGACTTTACAGTAAAAGTCTACCTCTATACTATGAATCACATTTTGCTCCATACCTGATCTCTACCAGAATATTACCAAAACGTGACGATATAACGTGGTCTGTCAGTCCCGGCTTGAATCAACCTGTATTTACGATGAATCGTTAAGGAATCGCGGTCTAGATATTATGCAGAGGAAGTAAATTTGTTATAAGGGAAACACTCCGAAGCATTTCCTTTAAGAATTTACTTCCATTTGTAAGACGCAAATAAACAAGAAACATAAATGAATACAAAGGAGCCATGATATTATCGGATTACATATGTTGACCATAAGCTGACGAGGCATTCGAAATTGCAAAAAAACATCATAAACTGAAAGGAGATCCAAACCTACTTAAAATAGAGTAATAAAAGAAGGGTACCGAGTGAATTCCAATCACATTTTGGTCCTCGTAACCGGTGTAGGTGCTAAGTAACAGTGATAGGTTTCACGCTAATATACATTAGTTTGAAAATTGGACTGTCTGAGACCATCCGTGAGATAAAACGATCGCAAGAAATCATCCGCGTAAGACTGAAATTCTAGACTAAGGAGCACATTAAAAAAGTAACAGATAACATTATCTGATATATACAAAAACAAAAACAACGCAACACTATATCATTATACATTTAAACATATTGAATATGTTAAGCTTATGCCTTTAAAATGTTACAGAGTTAAAATGTTTAAAATCTTTTATGTTACAGAGTTGTTGACAATTGACAATACATAATCATGGACGCTAAATATGAACCTAAGAGACTAACTTCGGTCAGCTTGCGGCTTTGATAAGCCAATAATGGCTTCTTCGCGAGTTCCTGCTTGCAGGAGGATCTAATATACTTACAAATGGGATTCCGTGTAGTTTATATCTTCCTTAGTGTCAATTCATGTAATTATTTTATTTTTTAAACTAAAGTTGCTAGATCAGACAACTTTCGGTGTTTTCCTATGCTTGCAAACTGCGCCGCCGTGTAATAGGTGTTCTGCGAATAAACGTCTTCCCCATTAACTTCTGCCACATCATTGTAGTGTTGTATTCCTGGTTGACGGGAGGGAGGATTAACTTTACTTGATCTGGTTTCCTCGATTCTCTCTCCTGTATATTCCTGTCTTCCTGTATTTAATGCCTCCATTATGATGTAATCTGTTCAGCAAGAAAACGATGATCGCATTTTTCAATATATTTGTAATTTTTATAAATTATACAACAAACAATTCTTTAAACAGAATGAAAACAAGTCTGTTAAAAGGCGCTGAAAACAAAATGGCGTAAAGAAATTAAAACACTTGTGATATATGTGAACGGAAGTAACAATGTGATTTGATTGAAAGTATGAAAAGAAATTTCATTATAATAAGAAGTTTCAATGGACTTATTACAGTAATGTTAACCTTTCAAAGCAAAAACTTACTCTTCTTTAGTTTAGCGAAGAGGAGATTTAACTTGCATTAAGTCGTATTTTGTACGTGACCCGCCCTGCGGGAATCTAAACGTCACGACCAAACCGCACGACCCAACCAGCCCACTCTGACAAACAAAACTCAAGTCAAGCGAGCCAAAAAAAAGCAAGTACGCCCACCGACCAACAGAGACAAACCCCCAACCACCCACTAGAACATTCAACAAACCACAAAATTACGACCAGCACGCAGCAAAACAAAACACCCCTCCCCAGCACAGCAGCGTCCAAAAAAAGGCAGCCCAAGATAAACGGCGAAAATCGCCTTCAACCTGAAAGGCGAATGTCACACTTCACCGCCTCCAGGACTGCCTGCCAACTGGCAATTTTCCCCTAAAAACTATATCACATCTATTCCTCCAAATAAGTTTTTTTTATAAAATGTCTAGTTCCACCCCCTCACATACACTATAAATTTCAAATGAAAGACAGCGTATATTTGATAAGTTATTGCAATTTTTGTTGGAGTAAAGTCAACAGTAACAAGAATATTTACAGACCTTCAAAGTCAGAGGAAGCAGAAGCATCAGCTTTTCCACTGCTCTGTCGTTTCTGCTGCTCCTGTAGATAAGTTTGACTGCTCTGTCGATTATGCTGCTCCTGTAGATAAGAGGTTTGACTGGTCTGTCGTTTATAAATCTCCGATTGATAGTCTAGCATAGTCTGTCGTTGATATTTCTCCACTTGATGTGCTAGACTCGCCTGTCGTTTGCAAATCACATGACACATAATCCAGGTAACTAGGGGTTGAACTATAGCGACCATAACAAGAATGATAACTCCGGTAATAATGACACTTTTTGGTAAATCCTCCAAATGCCAGGTAAAACCTGCAGAAGAAGAGATAATACGTAACGATATTTACATTTGAGTTATTGGAAATGACATTAAAATACTTCTAATGCAATTATATCGTTAACATCTGATGGTTAATTGTTGACCCTTGATCTCTTTATTCACTTAATCACTTTCAATTGTTTATTGTAATTATACAGGATGGTACAAAAGGGACGTTACAGCTTAATTGTTTAAAATGAACAGTTTAGAGCACGTTTGAGCACTGTTATGGACGAGCAATATTTATTAATATAATATCCAAATTTCTAGTGATCAAGTACAAATAATATTCAACAAACCGGTTGTTGATGATCCGGAAGTTGATAATGAAGAAATTGATGATGCCATTTCTGTTTTGACAGATAAGAAGAGACAATCATGATCTATGTTACCTTTATACGGCATTGTATCCAAATTTATTCTTAGTAAGTATGTTGGTAGATCTTGTTATGTCATTATAAATGGTCGCTATAATTTACATTTAAGAATAATATACTAACACTACGAACAAGATAAATAAAATGGTTGTCATATCGTAATTCAGCAGACATTAAACGGTGTAGAAAAAAATTGTAAGCCCCTTTTTCCTTCAAAACTGAAGTTTCTGATGACGATATGATTATATATTTAGCGAGGACATTAAATTACCGATAAACCGTTCTACATATATTTAGTCATACAAATAAATATATACAAATATATATGTGGTATACAATACATATTGCACAATGATAACAATAACATCAGCAACCAACCGGCGTTATTCGTCTGTTTCCGTGTATTTGACAGAACGGTTAATCGATTTGTTGGTTCAGTTTCTTGGAAAGAATAAAAAAAGTACACAATATCATGTAATAGTAAATGCTGAAGTAGATTTCAGGCATACGATATATCTAACGGGCCTGACTGTAATTAATCACCATACCAACACAAATGTACGCGTGCATATTATTCATTGCAACCATCAAACATGTTACCTCTGTTTCAGTCATTTCGTTGGAGAAGTTAGTTCTAGTTTCCCTATTTCGTTGGTAAAATTCAAGAACAACATCGTCATTAGTCATGCTTTTCACTGTGTCCTTACTGTTCATCATTTAGTCTTAATACTAGCGATTACGTCACGACAATTATTCCATATGAAGAACTTACAAAGAGATAATTTGATCGTCCCC
>KN890438.1:12516-27638 GCA_000934455.1 Apostichopus parvimensis
TTGCGATCGGAAACAGAAAAGTGGTATGACAAGATCCTCAGAAAATATCGTAATTCTGAAGATTCTTATGTTCTCCGTGTTTGATGAGTAGCCTACCATGAATACTGTATGTTACGCATCCATAACCAATTAGACTAAAGAAGAGATGCCCGCAATTGCCCAAGCTAATGCTGTGCTACCATATACTGAAGGCCTACTTACATTTACACTCATCGAGAGTAAATACAATTTTGAGAATACATCTGCAGTATTGAGAAGACTTGCATCAAACCTCTGGAAATGCTAAAGCTCGTTTGATACAATTTAAAGCCGTGGGATAACTTGAACAGCCACGCTGTGGTGCCGGTGGGATGGGGGGGGGGGCGGGAAGTGGTAGGCACCGTGTGCCACCTTAGGTCCACATCGTATACTGAAATAATATAGCCTAAGTGCCTTTACTACCAAGAACTCTTACTAGCATAAGCTGGGCTACGAAAAGTGCTGAGAAACGTTTCTGTATTGCTAAGGTGTATTGCGTTGCTGTATTACTAAGGTGCACTGTGCCTCTTTCGCATTACACAAACCGAGTCACTGATATTGGCATATGCATATAGTTTATTTAGTATATATGTATTATATATTCTCTGTATTCTCTATTCTTACGGGTAGGGCTTGGTTAGCTAGCGTACATCTCTACCCCCTCCCTCAAGATAGGAGCCAGTTTACCACAGCGCCCCCCCCCCCCCCCCCCCCCCCCACCCCGTCTTCCTCCAATTTACGATGTGGCCGCCATCAGTTGTACAAGGATATTATTGCCATCCGCATATCTTACTTCAGGATATCTTCAAGACCAAAGTTGAAATCACGGCTACGATAGTTGTTATGTATTATTGATGACCAGTGAGACTAGTTGAGATGTAGCATTAACTAAGGTATTTCAATCATCATAATCACAGAACGTTATTGGATTTCTTTATGAAAGAAAAATTCAACTGAAGAAAGGAGGAGTTTTGTTCTTAAGATTAGGCCATATAATATTATATGGAAATGAATAATTGTGTCATGTGTGGTCTTGTGGTACAGAAAGTGTTCAGATTTAAATTACCATCTTCGGAGAAATAATAAACAGGTTATGACGCCATTGCTAGTTCACAGAGTAACCTGAAACACGTATATATATATACCTTTATTTATTTCTTATCATTTTTATCAGGTCATAAAAGTCAGCTTGTTTAATTCTTTCGCACCCTTGAGTTTATTGTACTCTCCACGTTATACTTTACGTCACTATGCCCTACCACCACCACTGAAGTTTTCGGTGGACCAAGTTAAGAGTCACCGTTATATTGCCTGAAATGTTTACAAGAGTAGTTCATAAAGTCGCGAGGAAATTGGATTTTTAACAACTTTTGAACGTTTTCTCAAATTTTTTTTTTTTTTCATTTCAATACGGTATACTTTTGCCGCATAAACCGTCCAATGTGCAAAACATTGAAGCCATGTATAATTTAACATGACAATTCCTGGTCATAGCAAGTATATGGTATCCATTCGCAAATTCGTTATGTGTCGCCAATGCATGGTATATCCCCAGGATGGCGAGTATACACTTGTGGACACATAAAGGCCTATATGTGGCAGGCCAGTACTATTACGTTGATTGGATTAAATACACCAACACTTATAATAAAGGCAATCAAGTTTAAGTTTCTTCAATAACCTTAGCTTATTTCTTAAACGATGAATGGAGGCATATTTCTGACTTTATTTGTCATTGTCCAAGAAGCTGTTGAAAATTGAGTGCTGGTGATTTCTCAATGGCTATACTGGGACTTTAAACTACAAAGTACTTGACTTTATCATAATCGTGTCAATAACGACAGTGTTTTCCTGGTCTTCTTTATATCGTCAACAACTCACTGGTCATATCTGGAGTTGTCGTAACTCAGTTCATTTTAGGTATCCACAGCCACCCCCCCCCCCTACTCCCCACTTACACCCCAATTCTCTCTAAACGTGCCAGGCGAGTTCCACAGGGGGGGGGGGGGGCGTTTTAATATTTTAAGGTAACACATCGTTACTGGTCTAAGTGGGCATGCAATAACTGAGGGTATATAGCTCCCCTGCAGAAGCTTCTATTTATCTTCTTGTAGCTCGGCACTGAGACAATGCCGGAGTCATTTCTAGGTGTTATTGGCAAGTACTTGTAGGTAAATATTATTTGCCCCAAAATGCTACCAAGTCAAAAATGGTCCCTCGTTTTACTACCACCCTATCGATGTGTTGCCTTGAATCCCTTAATTGTCTAGCGGGTAGATCAGAACCTACATGAATGAAATAAGTTAGTTCTGAAAAAGTTTTCAGTAATTTCAGCATGCTCAAATTTTGGGGCCAATGCTGACGACTTTTAAAAACGTGCAGTTTATTAATATGATATGGTTTCCAGTGACAAACAACCATTTTAGAAAGAATCAGGTTAAATTTTGCAGGTCCAAGAAAACACAAATATTCTCATTCAGCTATATGGTTTGTTTACCGCTTAATATCGTGATAATATCTTAAAACACGTACGCCTCGCGTGTCGTAGTTATAGATTCTGGAGGTCTAGACGTGTGTGATGTCAATGAAGGACTGACCTATTCATTGGTTTAAAACCATACACTAGATGGAGTTCATAAATATTTTCACGTTCTCAGTGTTTACCTTTAGTTCATTCTTAGAAGTAAGTTATTTGCGAATCTAATACTGACTCAATAACTTCTCAAGTGTAACCCTTTTCTGGCAGCATGTGAATAAACACGTGAAACAATAACAACCATTCCATCTATTCCCCTGTGATTTTTTTTATATTTCTTTTATTTTGTAATTGTTATGATTGCCATAGGCCCTGCTGTATATATTGTTCTACTAATTCATCACCTACAAAAACTGGATTAATACATGCGGTTATATAGCACACTATAACTTACATGCACCCCCCCCCCCCCTGGCGCAACAATAGAAATGACCACAAAGTCGGAGTCCACGTTCAACCTGGTCCAAACTGCTAGGGCTAAGTACCTTGGACGTGACCTATAGACGCCTGGATATGGCATTCTAACGCCCTGAAAGACTACATGGGGGCCGGCTAAAGCGGATTGGTGGTCCTTGCCACCACCCCTTCCCTCCCCCCTTAGGCACGAGTCCCGGATGACCGCACCGGCCTGGTTACGCCGCTGTTTATTACGACGTTGTCAGATTCTGGGCTGTATAGCCTTCGTATAACTGGTTACGTACCGTAGTTTGTAACGCGACAGCCTGCGTTAGAATTGTACAACCTGTTCATAAGTCATTGATCTGTTACAGAAAAGATAAATTATCTGAATGCAATCTGTTAATTTGGTCCAGCAAAATTATGCCCCAATAATAGGAATGATGATACTAACAGAAACCGATGGTTTCAAATGAGAACCTAAAACGTTTCGTTTTAAGATTCACCCAGTTTCACAGTTATTTCGACCGAATATTTTTACCCTAAATTTGACAATAACGGTAGCTCCCTTTTCTTGTGCTCTGTGAACTGAGTTCATTGCATGTCATTTTGTTTTCATTGGCACCAACCTGGAACTGATGCATATCGTGTCTGCAATGGGTTCCAATGAATCGCATTGATAGATAAATAAAAACTAGTCACAGACTGAGTCACGAATCCCTACAATTGAAACAATTAATAATATAGAACATCTTGAAAAAGGGCTCCTTTTGTTATGACAATGAAGAGCTAGGCTTGAATGGCTTTAATTAGTTCGTAATTACATGGTACAATGACACATTGAAACCGTGGGTGAGAATCCAATAGAGTCGACTACGGGTACGTATTGACGTATTCGTTTCTTTCAAATAACCAGCTTCCCAAAATATACCCAAACAAGTAAACAGACCTATCATTGTTGCATATGGGGTGAGTTGCAATAGCCCCCTCTATTAAACGAAGATTATAACCGATAACTGTAAATGATCGATAACAACCGACACGGGGTATTCTTTTGCAATGCCGTCGATTGTTACTTCTGTAGTACGCTCCTACTGTAAACGTATGGAGCCACCTAGTGATTCGGTCTTTAAGAATTTGTCAATTATTTCGAAAAGTGGGTTCGTTTATGTTTCTCGCAAGAGTGAATTCGTTGTATTTTTGTATTTGCCATAATCTGATATTGAGATACGATACGGCCATACAAGGAATGCACAGGCTGAAACACTTGACTTTTGTCCACCTAAGAGGAGATGTAATTAAAATATTTTGTGGTATTTAAAGATAATCCCAGCTTGTATAAGTCACAAAAACAGAACCTCATCACTTAAATACGTGTTTTTTTGGGAGGCAGAATTGGCAACGTATTATTCTTGTCGGTGAAAACCAGCTGATGAAAACACCGGAAGTAGGGTAAGCGATACATTGGGACGGATAATATCGTAACTTTTCCGTGTAGCCTTATGTGTCCGTCAGTGGCTAGTGTTCATATATAGAGTGAATTGTATGTTTTAACATGATGTACGCGCGAGTGGATCTCGTATTTCTTCCGCTTATGTTATATACTGTGCTCTGTTCAGCAGGCTAACGGAACCTTATAGACACAGCGGCGCAATGATACCATTCATGGAGGTTCGTGCTGGAACTCAGGTCAACATTTCCTGTGTTATTCATAAACATAAACTTTATGATTGTAATGATTCATACTTCTAAAATGTTATTTACTTCTCTCTAATACGTTCACCGCTTTATTACGACCCGAGGGGGGGGGGGGTGGTGAAGAATACATAAATCTAAATTTAATGTCAGTCTCTTTACCGCATTTTTCTGTGGAACATTATGGTTACAACCTTTTACAAAAATTGTTTACGTTACCAGCAATTAGATGAATGATAACGACAGGAGTTTTAACTAAAGTTGACCATTAAATTTAAGAAAGAAATATATAAGAAAAAAACCCCCAAAAGTTACAAATTTGAAAGCGATATACAGCTTTCTTATTGACAAGTTAAGGTGTCCTGTCGACTCTATCAATGTAAATTATGAGGCGGCTTTGCGATCTCGGAAATAAACGCCGTCAGAGTGGCGCTCCTGACAACCTGGGGTATTATGTGTCCGAGTGACTCGTTGCCCAAGTTACATGTATGCTAAGGATATCGAACAATATCCAACGATGTGCATCTTGACAAACTCGAACTTATTGTGAATATATTGGCATATGCCTTGTAAATGTCAAGCCTATTTGGAGTTTGGTTTATTTATTTGCAGAAATCGTAACAAACCAACCAAGCCAAATATTCAGTGTGACCTGATTACTTCGTAGATGGCATTGCAAGAGTCCTATCACAGGGGTTCTTTACTCGTAATACGTAAGGTTGGCTTGTAATATACATTTTTGAGTAGTCAAATGAGAACTTTATTTCTAAATACATAAAAAATAATTTGTTCCTGATACGTTATCTGCTATGCAAGCAGTTGTTCTCGTTGTACATTTATTTCCATTTTTTGTTTTATTTAAAGCAAACTTATGCTAACCCCTATCAACATAATGCACTCAACCACAAAGTTTTCAGTTACATGGACTATTGTATCGGAGGTCAACCATTTCTGTATCGAACATACTTTATAACATTTAAAGACATGTTAACTACATCATATTATCAACATTTACTAATACCAAGTACAATTTTAATATTCCTATGATAATTGAATTATACCTTTTGTATTATTATTTCAAACATTGACGAACAGTGTCTGCTACGATTTTAGTAACAGCAACCTTCTGAGAAAAAACGGTCTAGTCGTCGCTGGTCAAAGGATTTGTAGCAATAGGGCTTCGGCTTTGAGTACAGCGTTGTTGTAGGTTGCCTGGTTGGACGAATCTAACCGTACCAGTAGGCTAATTACCGACTTTGCAATCCGCGGTCCCCCATATCGTTTTGCAAGGTCGGTAAGAAGACTCAATAGTTTTCCCGTTCGGGAAACCAAAAAGAAGTGCACGATATTATCATGTCAATATGTACGATTATACTCCAGGTATGCCTTGCCGTGCCTGAAGAATGGTGTGTATCGATGCATATGACAACTACAAAAATATAACTTAAGAAATACTTATGAAATACCCGTAATCTCTTTTAAGAATAAGGAAGGAAGTACGATATGTTATGCATGACGTATACTCCCCGATATAGCCTCACAAACCTGTTCGAGACCATATATAGCAACACTCACTGAGTATAAACAATCCCTAACCAGCCTATACAGCAAAATCATTGTTGTCGTTCTTAGCTCATATAAACAAAATGACTTGCGGGATAACATGTGAAAACTTTAACCCGTCTGGAAACTCATATTTTGCAATTATTTATAAACCGTGACTGTTTTGAAAGTTTTTGTGTGTTTTTCTTACTACCAACCTAAGGATACAGATATATTATGGTTAAGTTGCATACCACGAACCGATGATAAGCTGATGTGGTTTTAGCAAACATGATCATTTTATTTGTGGTGGCAGTCACAGTTTATTTCTCTAATCTCTTGACACCGACCGATCTTACAGCCCACGTATCCTTCTAAATGTCCCGTAGCATGCATGTATGTAATGCAGCATATCATACTTTTCTCTATTAATTTTCATCGTTACAGCAACTTCAAAGGTTTCGGCTCAAAAGGCTTAAACGTCTGCATGGGCCATCATTCTTTGAAAACAATTTCAGGTTCTCAAACATATATAAGCATGGACGCCATTAACCATATGGACTCCTGTGGTGTCTGCTTAATGTACATGCAAGGCATAGCGAGTAACCCATCCGTATAGCCTTTAAAACTCTCTCCATTAATGGTTCATTTCACACACTATTTATTTTAAGAACATTTCCATGTATACCGGTACCACGTGGGATCATTAATAATAGATTTTATGGACATGACTAGTGCGGCTTTCCTGTGTTTCTTGTTAATATAATATTTGTTTGTTCGAATTCTCTCTCACAGCTCTCACGGCTTTTGTTCTCATGGGTCGTTAGTACATATATGCAAATGAATGAACTTGGTTACGAAAACACATTGAGCAGGGGCACTTTACTTCGAATAAATAATTATCCACCGGCGTTGGCGTTGGAGTGCATGCTTTGCCGTGAGCTTTACCACATGGAATGTATGTATGTATGTATTTCAGATCCTCCTGCAAGCAGGAACTCGTGAAGAAGCCATCATTGGCTTATCAAAGCCGCAAGCTGACCGAAGTCAGTCTCTTAGATTCATATTTAACGTCCATGGTTATGAATTGTCAATTGTCAACAACTCTGTAACTGGACGACATAAATTAATCTTGGAGTGACTCGAACTCGGGACCTTATGATTGAAAGGCACCGGCGTTAACCACTGAGCTAACACTCCTTAAAGTATGTATGTATGTATGTATGTATATATGATCTTCCCGCAAGCAGGAACTCGCGAAAGTGGCATGAAAACTAGACTGAATCGGTCACTCGTTCAGTGTGGATGGTACAGATAGCTGGCAAGGTCGCTGGCTGGGGTTGTCAACCACCAGCCGTCCCCTAATTAACTTGAAGTTTAACCATGTCACAGCCACAAATGCAATCCTCAACCTGCTTCACTCGGACACTTGATTTACGAAGTCTCCGATGATGTGGACTATCATTACTGCCAGATTATTGACAACTACACTTCACATTAGACATAGCATTGTGTGAAGCGGTGTGAACCGTGAGTTGTAGCTGAACAGGCAACCGGTCTTCTTCAATCCCTACTCCCTCTCTAACCTCCCCCCCCCCCCGTTTCCTCTTTCTCACTTACTCTCTGCCTCTTTCTCTCTTCCCCGTCCCCCTTAGTCTTGGCCAAGTCGTTTATAATACTCTTTTTCTCGCGTGCATACGGTACATGCCTCAGAGTCCGTTTCTGCCTATCACGAACGTGCTTGCCCACTGCCTTTTACATGCCCGAGGATCTGTCCCTATAGTATCAATCGAAAACGTCACCGGGCGTTCTCTGGGCAGTACAGCAAATAGATACGGGAAAATAGCTTTGTGAAAAAGAAAGGTACACTAGGCTGTTCATACCAGGGTCTTAATTTATAAACAAAACTCTCATTAAAGAAACATACTTTGTGTTTGGTACAAACTGCATTTTGAAACAAACGTATGAGTGACCAGATATGTGACTTTCTAGCATATTTGATGAATATGATTAACATTTAAAGCTAGTATAAATACTAGACCCTTTAATCTATGAGACAATAGGAACCATAAGTGTCAAGTGAAGAATTATTTGGTCATACTTTGCGGGTTTGTTTGGAGATGATATACGCCTCCGAGACAACTCTAGCCTTCACCGGCAGTCACTGTGTCAGACATAATGAGCAAATAACAATGTTGAATTAATGTCAAGTTCGAGGAAACAGGCATGAAAGATAAATAATGTTATTGAAATGTCTGTACAAATAATAACAGGTTGTCTGCATGTTACACTCTCTCTGAGTTATGTATAAAGGGCCTCACTGCAACGTTGTACGTCGGTGTCATAGTCTGCTAATAATGTACATATTACAAGTTATGTGAGAGAATTATCTCACGAAGTTGCAGACGTGACACAATTATAAGGGTTTTTCCCCCTTTCCAAGTTGTTTACCAGTTTCTAATTTGAGATTAAGTTCACGGTATGAGCTATCCTATTTTTTTTTAATATATATATATTTTTGTTCTGACTAGCTCAAGTGTTTTGCTGGTAGTAAAACCAAGGTTCAATATGTTCGTGCATTTGGTTTCCCTTCGCCAAGGAGGCAGGTATATATCTACGAGAGGATGTATAGCTATACTATACCTGAGGCATATAGAGGGGTCTCTCAACATTGGCGTGTGTCCACTCCCCTTCATCCTCCCCACCCCTAAGCACTTTCTAGCAGTGGCGGAGCGTCCATACAGTCAGAGGGCGGATGCCCCCCCCCCCCTGACGGACTCAAATGGACTGCTGACGCTCTTTTCAGCTTTTTACCACTTTTTACTTATTCGCGATTATTTAATTTTTTATTGCGCTCTCATCTACTTATTGACATTTATCACATTTTGTTGGCGATGACACCTATTTATTCTTCGTTTATTTGCAAATTAGCAAGGCCAGGAAAGGGTCATTTCCAGCGATCTAGGAAGTATCTTTACTCAAAAAAATTCTGTACGCTCCGCGTCAACCTGTGGTGGCGCTCCGCTTAGATAGTGTCGAAAGCGCCCCTACAGACCAATCTCGCCCCCCTTGACCAATACCCCTAGCTCCGCCACTGCTTTCTAGGCACTGCTGTAACGGTACACAGGGATGTGTACAGACATATCGAGATGCATGCCAGTTGAGAATATCAGTCCCTACCGAGTTTTAGGTATATGGCTGTTATTCAGCTGTGTGTAGAATGTAAAGCGATAAACAAGGGAAATATTGAACACATCCCGAAACAGTACGTACAACTCGGTAGGAACTGATATTCTGGGGATCGTAACAATTCTCAGCTGGCATGTTGTTTCGTTTAACTTCCGATCGCGATTTAGATACGATTGCTTTACGACCATACCATTGGAAACAGCGAACCCACCTTCACAAGTAATTAAAGTCTTGAGTAGCCATGCGGGGGTCACTAAAGAAAAACATCAAAGTTTGATGTACAAAGACAAGTTCATCCATCCTCCGGGCATTTCGTCATTATTACAAAATATCATCTTTAATTTGCCCCATTTCTTGTGAAAATGACAACAAAATAGCCGTTCTAAGCCAAAAAGGAAAACCATCTCCAGTTCTTGATGAGTGCTAAAAGCAGACCGCCTCTTGCCGTTGGCTAGACTAATATCAGTCGGTCTGCAATACAACCCAGGGCTACGAGTCAAAGGAAAGGCAAATTGTTACATGTATCAACTTTCTTGCTGCAATCTATATTTGCGGTCGAAAGGAAACGTTTTTGGTGGTCAAGTTCTGTTATTAAATTTGATTTATTTCATTTTCGGAAAAAAGCCGCGAGGGAATATAATTTCTATTAACAATTAATTTTAATATTATAATATGGACTACATACACTGTTGAGAAACCAAACGATTTGGTAGAACAGACTTCCATAACATTAACCGTGTTATCGAGAGAGATTGAATGCGCTTTGATTCATCTTCAATTAGCTGACGAGAGAAATGAATTTGTCTTTCTTAGGAAGTTCCTATAGGAGTATATACTACAGATATATATACGCAGAGTTAATATAGCAACTCATGGACGATCCACTTAGAGGCCTACGTGACGTCCAACGACTGGGCTCGGAAAGATTGTATAGTGGGGTAGGGGAAACGTGATCCTAATGAGTTAGTTAGGTCCTACACCACAGTGTGACCCTGCTCATTGTATTTCCCCCTCCCCTGTCCCGACACCCCCCCCCCCATCTCTCTCTCTCTCTCTTTACCTATGGACGTCATCGGTTTTGCAATTATTGAATGATCGATCTTCAAAGATAAATTGGTTCAGACTTCGTGGCGCCTCTGGTGCTATCAGAAGTCATTGAAACAAATAAAGTGTTAGCTCTGTGATTCGTCATATTCATAATCGTCGAATCGCTGGAGATGAACAGCCACTCTCAACTCAGACAGCCACTTGATTTTTTCACCTCTAGCACATATAACGTACTTAAAGCAGGTACCAAGTGCACCCTCTCATAAAAAAAAAAAAAAGTCATAATTATTCTATTTCATTTTGCGTTGCATTTTGCCATACTTATGGTATCATACTCTACATTTAAAGGAAAGATATAACATGAATTCATTAAAAAAAAACACTTTGAGTTTATAGATCAACAAAGTCGCAATTGGAACGATGAAATGAAGACATGTATTAAAAGGTTTACTATATTTTAAGTTTCCGTACATATGTAGATATTTTATTGGATATATTGTTCATAATAATTACTTATAAGTTTATTGGGTATCTCGAGGTTACGTTAATTAATGCCACTTACAAAACCGTACCTGGTCTATAAAACATGGCGCATGTTCCAAGTCCTAATCTAAGTTGCATAAAAGAATTGGACGATTCCTGTGAGCATGGGCGCAGATCCTGGTGGGGACAGCGGGACCAACTTTTTCAGTGGTGGGGACATGACATACCTTGTCCCCACCAATTAGTCTTGACGAAACGCTGCATTTCAAATTCCCCTGTATTGAACTTTGGCGCAGTTTGATCCAGCATTGTGAAAATGACATGCAGCAGTTCTCATTTTATTATATTTATCCACAGTGTTTAAATATTGGACGGAAATCGCATTTGCGGCAGTCTATAATTGTTTACTGGAGAGGATCCCAAACCCATCGTATACAAAAGTCTACTTGGATTATTTGTCCCCTGATTTTTTTTTTTCTGCAGACGCCCATGTATTTCCCCAAACTTAATTTCTAAGCCATGAGATCTAAAATTTAAGGAGGTTTTGGAGCATCATTGGGTCTGGGAAGTGTTATTTCCGGCGATCTGGGAGGTATATTTGCCAACAAATTTCGTGAACGCTACGCGCGAACCCATGGTCGCGCCCCTCTTAGATAGTATCAGAGAACAGACACGCGTCCCCACCATTATCCAAGACTGATCTGCGCCCATGCCTGTGAGTGTCAAAAGGCTAATTAGGCCTACACCGTTTGCGTTTGTGTGCTATGAGAAAAAGTATAGGATCTTACACAGTAAGTTGTATGTGTAAATGTTGGGCATAGTGCACGAAATTTGAGTCATTACACGTAGTATACTCAGCTGCTTTAATTTTACTCGCTATCCTGGTTTGATTGCAAATTCCAGTAGCTGAGTGTTTGAGCACTTCATTGACTTTGCTCTTTCGTTATCACATGTACTTGAAAGAGGTGGCTTGGCTGTTTGCTTACAATCCCCCAGCGCCTTTGTTATATCGAGGAGAGCTCTGCGAGCCAGTTTAACTCCACAATATATACCCCCTTCTACATTCGAGTGATGAAACGAACCCCGCAACTACTCTAAATCTTTGTCTTATGGTCGAATATAAAAAAGTGACACTCTTTTGTTAAAACTTGTATATTTTAAAAACTTTCGTCTCATCAAAGGAACCTTTCTTATCATTGTAAACAAAACACGCAGCCAATATGTCTGCTGATACTCATTATATACTGCACTGCTTCAACACTAGATAATTTTGGTTGTTTACTGGGTTATAAGTGCGTTGCATTTCTTATTTGTTTATCTATATTATGGTGGGAAGGTGACCCTGGATTTGTTTGGGTCTTGTTACAGTCATCTAACAACCATACAGAGTGACCGTAATGGTCCTTGCATGTTATCGTTTTGATATCCTGAGTGACCATTCCTTTCGCTACATCTGACCACTCCCGCCGGGTAAAATCGACACTTCTTGTTATGAGGTTAAATATATAGTGGAACTTGACCGTGTCTGTATTAGTATAAAGAAGCACACGCATATTTACATGTCGGTATAAGCCTGTTATCCGTGCACATAGTCGGAGCCTTGCAATATAAACTGACATAGGGCAATCTATTTCTGATCCCAATATTGAATTTGACTCAAATTTCAACTTATAGCCCTATTAACTGTGCTGTGAGTTCGTTTGTTGCAAACGTGTATTAAACAATCTTCCTATATATAATTCTAAAAGTAAAATGTGGCAACAACCTGCAGGAGCCTAACCGTTGCATGCGCTTAGAAGTTTAGTAATTGACTCGCAGTAGTTTTAGCACGAAGCTACGTCTTCAATACAATCACAACGACCTTTAAACTAACTTTAAGTTTAACGAAGAGTGACTTGGTGTATATAGCGATATAATTACAACAGAACACCTCTTTAATCGATAAAATTTCGTCATCGTTTTTTCTTCAGTCTGTATAAACTGGGAACAATTGGCAACGGTAAAACAGTTTTCTTTTGTGGTGAGACACTGCGTTTCAATACGTCTATTGTTGCTAAGCGAACTGCCATTTTGTTGGCTAAATTATAGAGACAGATTTAACCGCTGATAGCTAAAACAATGTGTGGAAACAAAGGAAAGAAATATTACAAAACACACGACGAAAACAAAGAGATGAGATTTCACGACCAGATAGCGGTAAAGAAAGAAAACGTACAAAAAGAATGAAAACTTGTTGCCATAACAACCAACTTTCTGAACAATGTATCCAGACACTAGGCCGGGAGCCACTAGTTCATAGAATTACCACAGAAAACGCTGTTTCGGCGATGTTATTACAAATAACTTAGCCTAAATAATATTGTAATTTAGCAAGCTGACATAAAATGCCACCTGTTCGCCGTCACAATTCAAACACACCTCTCACCATCTTTCTAGAATTTGAATACACGTTTTAAAACATTCCACACTTAATAAACAATTGTAAATGATTCTTTTAACATTTGATATTTTAGTATTTAATATTTCATCCGCACACGGTATAAAATGATTAAAGTTATGGCAAATTATTAGTTTTTTTCCTTCATGCATTCTGTTACGCCGTACCTCTTGAATTAAACCAACCAATAAGAGATCGCACTGTTATGCATATTCAGTACCAACGAAGCTCCCCTTGCTCGGAGAACAGCTGATCGTCGATGCGACTAGCAGACTAGTGACTAATTAGTGTGCAAACCCTAGCCTTGAACTTAGCAATGAGATCCAGTGTCGAGTTCATGCCATGTACTTTAACCTGCTAGTAGTTAAGATTCCGAATATCTAGTACTACAGTCAGACTGCTGGGTTTTGTTTTGTTATCCGAGCACCAGCTGCCCGAGTACAGCTTCTTTTAGAATCCGAGCACCAGTGCCCGAGTACAGCTTCTTTTAGAATCCGAGTAACAGTGTCCGGGTACAGCTTCTCTTAGAATCCGAGTACCAGCTGCCCGAGTACAGCTTCTTTTTAGAATCCGAGTACCAGTACCCGAGTACAGCTTCTTTTAGAATCCGAGTAACAGTGTCCGGGTACAGCTTCTCTTAGAATCCGAGTACCAGTGCCCGATTACAGTTTCTTTAAGAAACCGAGTACCAGCTGCCCGAGTACAGCTTCTTTTTAGAATCCGAGTAACAGTGTCCGGGTACAGCTTCTCTTAGAATCCGAGTACCAGTGCCCGATTGCAGTTTCTTTAAGAAACCGAGTACCAGCTGCCCGAGTACAGCTTCTTTTAGAATCCGAGTACCAGTGCCCGAATAAAGCTTCTTATAGAATCCGAATATTGAGTTTGAGTACTTTTTATCCGATTACCTTTCGAGGACGTTTGATTTAGCAAAGATAAAAGAAGTAAAATAGCTGCTCATTCTTGCTATGCTATACAAATGGTAATATGTTGCATTTGATGACACAGTAGCAACCTGCAGTGTTCTTCGACTGTAAAGTGTAAATTAACCGCAACCATGCTAATTGTCGTATGGCATTATTTGGTATTTTTCACGCATACTCGGGCCCAAGGATATCGACGCTTTGTACCGTACTCCATGTTGTTGTTGACTATATAAAAGGCGAGATTGAAATATCGTCAGCTGACATAATTGTTGTTGCTAGTTGCTACAGATAAAGTCGTAACGAGGTGGACGTTGGTTGCCTCAACAAAAGTAAGTATTGTGTTTGTCAGCGACTGAACATACACAAACGTGAGACGTGTTGGACATTAAATATACGTTCAATATTCAGTTCACATTGGTGCCCTCTAAATTATAGGAAACATTTACCAAACAATCTCTGAAACTGATTTTATGAAATGATTGAAGATTTTATTCGAATGGGTAATAAAAAAGGTCATGAACCTCATGTCAATTGTGTTTGTAACATAGATTCCAATTATTCCACAGGTAAGGCTGTCACTTATACTGGACGCCAAAAACGCAAATAATGAATTGATCATAGAACACGTAATCAGGAAATCAATAGATTATCATGAACCTTTATTTGCCGAGGGAATTGAGTGAATCTGCCGTAGGATGTTTGGAAGCATGGTTCACGGAGGATAACTTGGCAAGGATCACACGGATTTCCTCGTCTTTGCATTATAATTCAGATGAGCATACCAAGGTTAAAAACAGCCAATGCAGCTGCGTGAATGTAGGTTGAAAATGAGATAGACATACACCGTATACATTAT
>KN890438.1:30434-42198 GCA_000934455.1 Apostichopus parvimensis
AAATGTTATATACATTCAATCAAGCATATCTCGCATAAGGGACAAGGTATTGTGACTGGGTTTCAAATAACGATATGGAATATTTTTCACTTTAAGTGATATATTGTCTGCTACAGGAAACATCCCTTTTTAAAGCAATTTTTCTGCATTTGGACGAATAGTTTGTATAAGTTTGACCAAACCCTAAATAAGGCATCCAGTGATTACATTCAATAACATAAATTCCCTCATTTATTTTTGAAATTATGTTAAGGATGTGCAAACCAGTGCGGTCGGATTTAGACTTGAGTGAGGCCTTAAGCTATATATAGCTTGGAGGCTCGTTGTTAAAATATATATATATTTGTTTTATTTATTTTTTATTTACTATTTTAAACGAAAGTTGACAATTATGAAACATCACACGTGAGACAAATGCATATGCTTACACAGTGGCGGAGCTAGGGGTATTGGTCAGGGGGGCGAGAATAGTCTGTAGGGGCGCTTTCGACACTATCTAAGCGGAGCGCCACCATTGGTTGGCGCGGAGCGTACAGAATTTTTTTGAGTAAAGATACACTCTAGATCGCCGGAAATGACCCTTTCCGGGCCTTGCTAATTTGCAGATAAACGAAGAATAAATAGGTGTTATCGCCATTTTGTCAGAAATTTACACCAACAAAATGTGACAAATGTCAATAGGTAGATGAGAGCGCAATAAAAAAAGTCAATAATCGCAAATAAGTAAAAAGTGGTAAAAAGCTGGAAAGGGCGCCAGCAGTCCATTTGAGTCCGTCAGGGGGGGGGGGGCATCCGCCCCCCTGACTGTATGGACGCTCCGCTACTGTGCTTACAATCAAATCAAGTTTGTTGTATTTATTCCACCGGTCGTAAGTACACCGCCGATCTTTTCAAACTGGTTTCATCAATAAGGCGAACGTTTTGCTCGGTATACTTCCGTCAGTTCACTTTGCGCCGTTCTTGATCATAACATTTGAATCGCTCAAAATTACGAAGCTTCAAGTTTATGACAGTTGATCTCGTTTTAGATTCTGAGGACAGGTTACAGAATAAGTCGTAAATCTTGACTGTATTATGAGCTCGCCTCAAGAGAGTTGTTGCAGAATTGATTACTGTTAACTATATGCTTGAGTTAGTCACAGGTTCCTCTGGACATAACCACTAATTTTTTTTTGGGACTTCCGATTTGAGTTTTACTGAATTGCTATGACAAATACGTACATATTTGAGATACTTCCAACATATAACATATGATGTAAGCTGCACAGTGGTGTTCACCACAAACAGGTGTTACTATCTGAGGGACTTCATGAATATAAGAAAAACTTAGTAGATTTACAGTTAATCGTTGTGATGTTACTATGGAATCATCAATACCAACAGGTTGTAAAATCATACTAAGTTTGGCAACAGTTGAGAAATTAAACACTGGCAAATATGCGATGCTTTTTGGTTTCGATGATAATCGTACCTTTGCAGTCATGCAGTCGGATGTGTGTGCGAGTGTGTGTGTGTGTGTGTGTGTGTATAAGTGAGTTTGTGTTTGTATTCTTTCGTAATTGTCGAGATTAAGTGCCATAATTAAAATTTCAGGTTTGGATATAGTAACTGTAGGAAATGACCAGGCGCCTGCACAAGGGTGTTTGACAGGTTATCAGAAGAGCGTTCCCTATGTTTGGTGTCAGTGTACTGTTATATACACCGACTTACCTTATCTTGGTGTTCTATCGCTGCTATATATCATAAACACATCACACTGGATAACCAGGACCTTAGTAGAAGAGTAGTGGGGGTGGGAGGGGTGGGTGGGTGGGCTTACGAAGGGTGATGAGAGGTAGTGAATGGGAGTGGAAATTGAGAAAAGAGAATGGGGTAAAGGGTGAGAAAAATATTCGTGTATCGAGTGCTACTAAATATTCTAGAAGTTCGTATAAAGGTCACCCTTGTTCATGTATGTATATGTATGTATGTATTTTAGATCCTCCTGCAAGCAGGAACTCGCGAAGAAGCCTCATTGGCTTATCAAAAAAAGCAAGCTTACCGAAGTCAGTCTCTTAGATTCATATTTAACGTCCATGATTATGAATTGTTAATTGTCAACAACTCTGTAACTGGACGACATACATTAATTTTGGAGTGACTCGAACTGGGGACCTTGAGATTGGAAGGTTAATCTTTCCAAGAAACATCTACACTGTCACTCCCAAAACAGCTCATGCCTACATTGTAAAATTTGTCTTCACAGTGGCCATAAGAAGCTCGGAGGCCAGACAAGACTATTGGCATGATACCAAATGCAGGTAACCAGTAATAAAGTTAAGGCATTAAAAACGCGATGGTTTGCGGTTCAAGGTCACCATTGTAAGATGGTCATTTGTTGAGCATTGATGTACAATTTGAGGTTTCAGTTGTCACATTAACGCTCTCATTATAACACCGTTATCATGCACTGTTTTACGTCTTCCTGGTGAAGTAAACCTCTATCACTCGTCCCATAATCTTATTCTTTAAAGAGATATATAGACCCACCCTGTTAACAAGTACATGCTGACAATATATAGACAGCCATAGTGAACAGCTTGAAATAGGCCACGAATAGTAGGTAGGCCTACATATTGCCCTGCGATGTATACGGCTTGTAGCTGTACAAGTCGTTAGCAGAATATGTGTACAACCTTGAAACTGGAGTAATAATTTAATTTAGGCCTGTTTCAGTCAACTGAAGCAATTCGGTGTCGTTTTATATCAAGTAACATATTTAACTTATTTCGTCTGGCACGAAATATTCAATAAGGCGATAAATAGCCTACCCATGAACAACTTGGCACCGTTTCATACATGTAAAATATAGGTTATAGGACTATGAAAGTTGATTATGAAACATGGTTTAGACATTGGACACGTGTGAAAGTTTGTTTGGGAAAATGAAGTACGACTGAATTCAAGCATGGTCGGTGACAAGAGTGCAATTTTTAACTAACGATATGGGCTCTGGTCAATTACATGTGCAGTCATATCAAAGGACGTTACCAGGGCAACCAGCTGTTTTATCAGTTTCATACTCTCCTTTACAATAACATCATTTTAATCTGAAACACTAATTGCGGTAACTTTACATAATGAAAGCCTTGTTGTCCTAATAGTGGGTCACACTTATGAGACTATATACTTTATGCCCCGGGCAAAGGGCAATCTAAGGGTTGTTAAGGTGGTTATCGATCAGCCCGATTATATGTTGACTGGTATTCGGGCAGGAGATGTAGATATAATAGGCCATTATAAATAAGTCCTATTTGACCAGTGTACAATTACTGTCATCTCATGACTAGGCGCTCACACCGGTTTCATTATTTAACCTGCTTTATCATAATCCAAAGGGAGATACCAATTAAATTTAAAATTACCAATTAAAATGAAGTGATAATAATGGACATTGATGATCAATGGATATACATAATACGATGCAACTATGTAACATATAGTGTTGAAATCTCGTATACAGAATTGCCTCTTAAAGGCATTGAAGACTCTCCCCAAACCGCGTGCGACCATCTGAAAAAGTTAACTTTCTGTTGCTTGCAAGTGACGTTTTGTTCGTGTCGCTACAAAATGTTGACAGTAATGAAACGTGATACCTTAATTGTTATCTTTAGCTGGACCTGAGATGTCCATCGCTGTATCGTTTGTATACTGTGCTGTGGGTATTGACCGCAGCTGTATGTACTGACTATACACTAGTGTCTAATTACCGACGGTAGCAAGCTGTGTGTGTATTTTCTGTGATCGATGGTAGTGTTTAAAACTTCTGTTACGCCTCATTCGAAACTAGGTCAAATTACCGGCATTAGACGTTTTTTTTTGCGCGAGTCTTCACACCCTTTAACTTACAATGCGCGCAGCTTCAATCAACTCATAAACAATACTTGCAGAATGTATGGACAGATATATCAATGCTATACATGAGTAGTGTTGTCATTGAACATACCGTGAAAGATACACTGAGCTTCAATACTTAAACTTGGTTTAAATATCAACAGTCCTGCATAGCCCTAAAATTTAAGCACGTTAAATATTGCGAGAAGTTTTTGAAAAGTTCTTTTCTTTTGGTTCTGCATCTTCATATTTACTTGCCGACTTTGAGAATTATTAATTTTAATAATGTGTTGGATTAAAATAGCCAATGAAATGTGTCAGAGACGAAAAAGTTTAAAGTAATGTGAGGCTGGCTATAACGATACTTTGCAGTTTAAACATGGGTGACCATTACTTTGACTTTATAGCATATTTGTGGGCTATAGAAATGACTAAGAATACAGTAAATGCAACAATACACGAGTGTAACGTTATAGGAAAACCACATAAATGCTGTCGTGAGAATTTCCTTGTTTTCATTTTATTTCGTTCAGTTCCTTTTACAAACACTGTACAAGAAATGAAAGTAATACACAATTGCAATATGCAACATAGCACGGTATTGTATGTGAATAAATCATTGCAAAAATGCTTCATCATGGATTCTCACGCGTTTTTCTTGACGCAATATTATTGTTAACATCGTAATAAGTTTCGTTAGACATGTGCTTTTGCTTTTATCGTCAAGTTAATTGTTTTTTATTTCGTGTTTTTAAATTTATATTTAAAACAACAAAATGCACTTTGTTTTTGGCATATCGAACACTTATACCCATGCAGTGGTGCATGGGGTTTTCGACTGTTTGTAAAATCCGAAACAAACTTACTTGCAGGAAAATGTAAAAAGAAATCGTTATTAGTCAAACCTGATGACCTATGAACATATACTAAAAACCATGGAGGTAAAAACAGAACCTCCATGTAAAAACCGATGGATAAACTTCGAATATCTTAATATACCCCTTTGTCACCTATTTCAGTACTTTTGTTTGTGTTTCATTACGTTTAGACATTTTTCAAGGAAACTTGAGCTTTGTGTCATGTTCATGGGGCAATACAAATAAAACTTACCCGTCAAGATACCAAGAATGGACCTCGATAAAAAAATGGACGGTCCTCGACGTCACCCTCGGGGTCCTTATTGATGGTGACGGCCAGCGCAATGACGATTTTATAGTTGCGTGCTACCACCGTATTCAGTTCATGATTGACACGAGAGAAGCAAGTTCAGCGTACTATCACTGAGCTGATCTCACACTTACTCACTGTTTGCATGATCATCATCGCAGGAATGATAGCTTCGGTTCCTCCCACGCCAGTCAGAGGAGGGTTGGTAGTTGACAGTGGGGCCACATGATGACGAGACAGTACTGTCGTAAAGGATGCCATACGACACCCATACCAAGTACAATAGTATAAATCAGGGTTTCCCTAACTTTATCCCCCCACGGACCCCCTGTGGATGTCAAAGTTGTCCACGAACCCCCAACTTTTCGAGACACGATCTGAGTTATTATTATACTATCAAACGCATAACAGTGCTTCGTAAAAGATCAAGTTCATAATGTAATGTTGTAATGATAAAAACAAGAGATGAACAAATATTTATTTGGAAACTGTCTGTTTCATAATTCAGTTATTTATCACATACACGGTACGGTACTACTATGGCAAAATATGCGTATGGAACGTGAAAAGAGTTTGTCGATAGGTACGACTTTTGTACATTACTAAATTATATGATTTATCAGATTTTAGTTCAACAAAAGTACTCTACTTTTGACTTTCAGAAACGTCTCACGAACCCCCTGGGATGGACCCATGCGCCCCTGGAGTTCATGCACCCTAGTTAGGGAACCCCTGGTCTAAATTGTAGAGACTAACACATATTTCAGAGACTTGCTCCTTCTTCGGTTAAAGCTCTTTCTCGACATCAAATGTGAGCCTGCCAAAAGGTTGGAAATAAAAGCTGAAATGAAAAATGAAAGTTCAAGACTACTTCATGTGACGTAACAACGCAGCACAAAATTTGTCATGGAGGGCAGTGATGATTGGGTGGGGATTGCATGCATGGGCGGGGGCGCGGGGGTGGGGGTTGCACTCCGCAGTACGAGGTTTTCTGTGAGCTGTCCATAACGGCCTTCTTAAATGACTCACTGAACCGGAGACGCGTTTCCCATTTTTGAATAGTTAATCAAGTTAAAATGACCAAAAATTACAAATACAACTGTGGATCTGCGACGATTCCACTTTGCGGCGGGGGATTGCGCGATATAATATATGATTTCATTTTAGGTACATGGACGAGTATACTAGGGTTCGGTGAAGTGACGAACAAACACAACAATCTGTAATAATATAGCTCATTCCTAACTGGATATCCCTTAACCCAATCATTGCGACTATAGGTGGTGTAATATGGCTCACAATTAATTATATATCCCTCAACATAATGATACCGACCAGGTGAAGCAACATAGCTCACACCTATAACTATATATCCCTCATCCAATCATTCCGACCAGGTGGTGTAATATAGGCTAGATCACAACTAACTGGATATCCCTCAACCTAATCATTCCGAACAGGTGGTGTAATATAGCTCACATATAACTGGATATCCCTCATCCTAATCATTGAGATTATAGGTGGTGTAATATAGCTCACACCTAACTGGATATCCCTCAACCCAATGATACCGACCAGGTGAAGCAATATAGCTCACACCTATAACTATATATCCCTCCGCCTAATCATTCCGACCACTGGTGATGTAATCTAACTGGATATCCCTCAACATAATCATTCCGACCAGGTGGTGTAATATAGCTCACACCATGGAGGTACCTCCATGCTCACACCTAACTGGATATCCCTCAATCTAACTTAGCTACTTCATGGAGGTAAAAACCCCTCCATGGCTAATTATACAGCACTGTTTACTCGTACAAGAAGTGCATTGTTGACCGAGTAAACCACAGATTTATGTCATATTATATCGTTTCATGCTAGAAACCTTTGAAATTCAATGCCGAACCTACTCTTTCCTATATAATTGACGGCTGAAACAATCTGTATTTTCAGGTGTACCCGACCTTATGTCTAGTCCGATGCTGCCATTTACCTTCCAAGTACACTTCAGCAGCTTTAAGCGTTGACTTGTATAACTTTTCTTCCCCTCTCACGCCTTTATTCTTTCTTTCTTTTGGTTTGAGTGTTCGGTCAAATCTAACCACTGTCATTGCTCCAGGAAGACATTAACATGGTCAGTTTCCTCCAATTATGACGTCACTCCTAAAATATACAGCTCTGACCAATTACAACAATGAGTGAGGTTCGGAACCGAAATATTCACTGTTGCTGTCAAAACAAACTGCGGATTTGCATCAGAATACCTTCCCGTCCGTTTTTATCGAGAATAGCGGAAAAAAGATTTTTTTTGTTTTTGCTTTCTATTGATCACAAAATTGCTAAACAGTTAATGAATCTAACTAGGAAGTGCAGTATTGGATCGTTTGTTTTTTCGCTATCGAATTGTTCTCATTATGTTACATTGTGTGTCAATATGGTGGCTTATCAGTGAATAAGCCCAGTTAATCAACTTGAATCATTGTAAAGAAAATAATCTAGATTAACATGCGAAATATGACAAAATCATCTATGCGTACAGTTTACTATGTTTACATATGTTTTATTTATACCACCATAAGTTATCTATGACAAACAACAGTTATATTATCTTCAAATATACTGAAATACATCTAACTTTCCTGTCCAAAGCAAGTGAAAACATTTCCTATACCTGACAATAATTTCTAAGCTCCTACGTATACAGGTGTAACCTACAGTAGCGGCATAGAGGTGTTTGGTATAGCCTATAAACATTGCCATAGTATTTCTAACAACGAACGTGCGTCTCATACTACATTCATTATACACACATTCACTTACAATTAGAACTAATCACCTTTAAACACCCACACACAATGAATCCGGTTTTCGGTGGTTGCAATTCTAAGTTTTTAGAAGTTAACAAATAGAATTTGGAAAGTCCAAGAATGGTCACCGTCATGCTCAACTTGACTTCAACAGGACAAGATTAATAGAAAACAAAGGCTACGATTATTACGACCTCAAATTATATGTTTACAATGTAGGACAAACTTGTCAAGGACGAATGGCGTTATATATCACCTATTTATGCTCAGTGTTGTTAATATGAAGTTAACAGAACATTTTTTTGGGTTGAGATATTACACAATTTTATAAAACAATAGAGTAGTATTGACATTTAGGCCTACACCGAGGAGCCATCATCGCCATCAATTTAATCTTAAAGGAGCATCACAAAGATTTAACAAATGTTTTAAAGCGAATATCTTGAAAATCCGAATAGCTGTAGAAGCATGTTAATGGCTAACACTCACATTTTTCTTTTTTCTTGCACTATAACATGCATGTGAAGACCAACATTCTGCATCAGCCATCCTTTAAAGTAAAGAAGTTGCGGGTTCAGAGGCTACAGGAAAGAACTGAAGTACATATTTCTGCATGTTAAAATTTAGGATTCATAAAACTTGATACCGACGACCGTTAAAGGGAGTGAAGCCTCGCGCACAAAGAAACGTCTGATGCCGGTAATCTGACCTAGTTTCGAATGAGGTGTAACAGAAGTGTTAGACACCACCATCAATCCCAGAAAATACACACACAGCTTGCTACTGTCGGTAATTAGACACTAGTGTACAGTCAATACATGCAGCTACGATCAATACCCACAATACAGTGTACATAGCAACGATGGACATCTCAGGTCTAGATAAAAGATAACAAGTATCACGTTTCATTACTGTTTGCATTTTGTAACGACAAGAAAAAAACTTCACTTGCAAGCAACGGAAAGTTCACTTTTTTTAGAGGGCTGCACGCGGTTTGGGGAGAGCCTTCAATGCCTTTAAGTAGTGGTGTCTCTTCTGTTGCAAGCTCACAATTTGACAACCGTATATAAGTCTATTGCCCTGAGTAAGTTTGTCACATGTACGAGTCTAGTTCCCTTCACGGCTTCTACGTGATCGATCATTGATTGATTCTATATATTGATTGTTCAAAGTAATGTTGGCCGAAAGGTAATTATTTTACTATATATAGTCAAATATTCATGTGGGATCAGTCATGTGACTTCTAACTTACACTTCGTGTCGTCGGATGACTATGTAATTTACATTTTGGAACATTTTACCATTTGGGAGACCACGCAAGATGAGAATACTGTGGATTCTCCTGGGTTTGAAAAAAACCCCACAATATTTTAGTTGGTCAGGGCTCGGATCCGAGACCTCCAATCTGCTGTAGGTGTCATTGCTTCGAATCACCACAACATATTTCCGCTCATTCATATTCCACTGTTCCAGAACCGTCTGAAATGGTTGCTGTTTCTGTTACTGACAACATGAATATTCAGGAGTTTGCTGAACTCTTGGCGCGAGTTACGTTTCTTAGTAACATTTTTTGTTTTGAAGGATCATTAGATCGAGTCATCGGTTGCGATTCGTAGTTTGTAAGTTATTTGCATGACTTGTTTATCGCTTTTCTTTCTATTCCTTAACAACGGTAACCACATGAAAACATGGAGCGGGAATTTTCTAGTGAATACCAATCAGGCTTACGTTGCTTGTCATATCGGAAGGACGATATCTCCAAGATCAATAAACATTAACCTACTATGCTTTTCCATTGGGAAAGTGCCATGTGACGCATGCAAAGATAATGCCGCACGCATTAATCGGAAAACACCCTGATGAGCTAAAATGTACTTGGGAACTCCAAACTATACGGTTATCCAACGATAAGACTAATTAGAGGAAAGGAATTTCCGTATAGAAGAAATGGTATATTCTCGAGGACAGGTAACCATGGTGATGTCGGCTGCATCGTTGTCAGGTGCCAAATTCATCTGAGTGTGTTTGTGATAAGCTATACAAGAATATTACTATATATAGACATAGAAGGCGAGATGTTTGGACGAGGTGTGACTGACATGCAAATTATAAGATTCCTGTAACATGCAAAGGATACAAATATGATGGGACTTGGGAATCGTTACAATGCTCTGTATGTGATGTTTCCGGCCCCTATACATAGCCCTGACGTGTCCCGAACATACAACTTACACACTACTCATGCACAAATATCCCCAAATGAATGTTCCCTCTTCTCAATTTACCCTCAGTCACGGGCCGTTAGGAAGTGACATGCTCACGCCGTAAGAAGTTCCTACTCGCAGACAAGATTCGGGACAGATGTGATTTGGAAGTATTGGTAGTTCACGTCACCAACTTTGCTGCCCCAACGAAAACGAAACGCAAACAACTGTTTCAAACATATGCAATGACGCGAACGCAAATACGCTTAATATGCACAGGCTTAGTTTTCCTCAAATGTATGATGTTTTCCGGATACTTCCCACTCTGATTAATATCAATACCAACCCCCTACCGCCCCTTCCCCATTCTCATTGTGGTTCCTTTTATGTGCTCCGTCCACCGTGGTTGAGGCACACTGTCACAGAAGAAGAGAGAATGTGATGTGATATTGCAGTATAGTAAGTCGTGAATATAGTGTCCCTGACGATACTCGGCAGCCACTTCACATTTACCCCTCAATAAAGGGATCAAAAAACCGGTTACCATGCACCCACCCATCTGTACCACGGCAGTAACGGCACAGATTACCCACATGGGTGCATGAGAAATGCCGAGTCAACAAATCATTAGACACATTTATGTTAAACGGATGTTATTAGAATTCTTAATAGCCACCAGTACTGGTGGCTATTTTTGCACCGTAACCTACAGAGGAGGATCCCAATACCTACCGGTAATAGGCCTATATATACGAATAGGCCTATATATACGAATAGGCCTATATATACGAATAGGCCTATACGAGTAACCTACACAGAGGATCCCAATACGTACTAGGCCTATATTAGTAACATACAGAGGAGGATCGCAATACGTACTAGGCCTATACGAGTAACATACAGAGGAGGATCCCAATACGTACAAGGCCTATGCGAGTAACATACATAGGAGGTTCCCAGTACGTACTAGGCCTATACGAGTAACATACAGATGGGATCCCAATACGTACTAGGCCTATACGAGTAACATACAGAGGGGATCTCAATACGTACTAGGCCTATACGAGTAACATACAGAGGAGGATCGCAATACGTACTAGGCCTATACGAGTAACATACAGAGGAGGATCCAGTACGTACTATAGGCCTATACGAGTAACCGACCACCGTGTGTTAAAGGTTATCAGTATTGATTCCAAGTAGTAGCATTCTGAAAATTGTTTAAAGTTTCAAATGTATACCTTTCCAGGAGGGTGTGAACTTTCCTTATAGGGGCTGACCCTCCAGGTTATTCACAGTCACCGAGGCGGGGTGTACACTAAGATATTTTAAATGTATCATCGAAGAAAAATAGGAGCAATGCAAACTTGCTTGTTGGAGTTTAAATATGCGTGACCATCAGTTGTAATTCTAGCATATATGACGGCAATACTTGGGCCATTAACATTGGTCGCTGCGCAGCCAGGGTATTTTATACCAGCGTACCAATATACTTTTTAGGCCCAAGACCCAACGGCGTCCACAGGAACTGATGCCACGACCCACCAGGCCCATGCACGTCCCTCAAAATCAGACCCACCAGACCCATGCACATCCCTCAAAATCAGACCTACCAGACCCATGCACATCCCTCAAAATTAGACCCACCAGACCCATGCACATCCCTCAAAATCAGACCCACCAGACCCACGCACATCCCTCAAAATCAGA
>KN890439.1:0-24898 GCA_000934455.1 Apostichopus parvimensis
ATTCGTCCATGACATTAATGCTTAAGCATGTGGGAGAAGGTGGTGTTCAATAGGCCGTATGCTGGACTACACATTTTATACAACCACTGCAACATGTCTATTACCGTTGGCATTTTGAAATGATCGGCTCTCTCCCTCACACTCAAATATCATTTCCGTACCGGAGCGAGCTGTTCCAAGGACACAGTTAAGAAATACCCTCAGATCATTAGTTCTTCCCAGTACTGCGTCCCACTATATGTGTTTCCCATGAGGCTACATTTGTCATGGTTGCGTAATTATTATTAAGTACATGACAGTACCAAACGAGAGTGTAGGGTTGTGGGATTTGTGTCCCTGTTTTATAATGGGAATGCCTACAGTATATGAGGCCTTTAAGAAATATTTTAGAAAATGAAGGGGTAACAAGTTTTGCCATATGGTAGGATTTTTATATTATTGTGGATATGCAGGAAAATAATTCAGTATTTACATCTAGTAGGGCAATGGTAAGCTTTAGGATTTTTCTCAAATAAATACTGCACCCGGGCTTTGTGTAAAAAGTTGCCTAGATACATCTTTGCATTATTTTATCACGTTTTCCATTTTTTGGAATTTAGCAATTTGCTCTGTGATACCAGATAATAAATGTATTTCCCTGATACAGTATGTGAAAACTACTTAGGTGTAATATTCACACAAGGATCATGTAAAAAAGTTGCCCACATGTTTTGCTACTTATGTATGTATAGAAAGGTTGCACTGTAATTAAAATTTTAACAGCAGCCTGTATCCCACAGATGGGCCTGTCTTCAAATCAGTTGTATTATGTAGGTTTTATTTTCACACTTTCACTACTCTCAGTCTCAGTATGATAACAGCTCAATTTGCTGTGAACATGATATGAAATTATCTAGAGTGTGTTTTAATTAAAAGATCGTTAGTTACAGTTGAGTTGGCTCTTTGCGAGTTAAGAAACGAAAAGTGTCTGTGTAGTAGTAGTACGGGTGTATTTGAAAATAGCATCTACCATATACTGTAGACTTTTATGTAGACTCTTTGAAATATTCCAGACTAAATCTATTATACATGGGTACAGTATGACCTTGTAAGAGGTGAACTTTGTTCTGTTGGGCAAGACTCAACTAATAAGGCTAAATGTATTACTACTATGTACTGGACTGCAGTCTGGTTGGATAGTGACTGTCAGTTTATATACTAAATCCAGTGTAAGGATAAGGTTTAGATTCTAATCTTAGCAGTAAAGATTTAATTAAGACTGTTGGTTAAGGCTAAGGTTATTGATTAAAACACCATACTGGTGCCTTCCTTATACTTGTGTGGGTGTAGCCTTATCCTATTAAAGTGTAGTGGGAGTCCAAGGCTCAAGACTGTAGGCTTCGTCTTAAACTAGAACCTTATACATAGACAGGGAATAAGGCTGTTGGTTGAGACCAATGTTGTTGATTAAAACACAGACTGGTACCTATGCCTTATCCTAAACATAGTGGGATTCCAAAACTGTAGGCTTTGTATTAAACTAGAACCTTAGACATAAACAGGGAATAAGGCTGTTGGTTGAGACCAAAGGTTGTAGATTAATACACAGACTGGTACCTACAGTAAGCCTTATCCTAAGCTTAGATGGAGTCCAAGGCTTAAGAATGTAGGCTTTGCCTTAAACTAGAACCTTATACATAGACAGGGAATAAGGCTGTTGGTTGAGACCAATGTTGTTGCTTAAAACACAGACTGGTACCCAAGTCTAATATCCTAAGCTTAGTGGGAGTCCAAGGCTCAAGACTGTAGGCTTATAGTAGTCTTAAACTGTAAGCCAAGACATTACATTTGATATATTACTATCTGTTCTTTATGACACATTAGATAAGGGGTTCTCAAGTTTCAATGATTGTCAGACAAATGCATTGTTGGCTCACCGGGCAAGACAAGAATCAAAGATATTAAGGGTCAGCAAGGGTCATACCCATTGTGCAAGATGGTGGGCTGGTTTTTTTCTCTGCCTGTTGGATTGAAAGAGTGTAGTGTGCATGAGTTGGCAGCCGGCTGTTTATAAAGAACCCAATCGGAAGAGAGAGAGAAGAAAAATCATAGGATAATTCACCTCGAATCAGAACATAGATGGCTATGTTCTAAGAAACATCTCATTTCTGTTCACAGGGTGGATGAATTTCAAAATGCTGAGGAGACCGCTGAAGTTGCTAAAACGGCCAATCATCTACTGGGAACTCTAGATGACCCCAAGTTTTCAAACTCGGAGGTAAGTTGCATAAGTTGGGGTTGAAAAGTGAGAAGATTGTCTTTTTGCATTTAATGGCCAGGAGTAATGGGGGTGAAAGAAGTTTAACAGGAGGTATCAAAACAGGAGTGTGACAACTTTCTGCTCATCTTCTCCATACATGTTGTTCGAAGAATGTCTTTCAAATTAAGTTGCTCTTGGGAATTGGTTACTGAAAAAATTACTTTATTATATGAAGAATTTCAAAAATCTTTTTTAATTTTCTTTGAGAAGCAATTGCTCTCTTTCAGAAGATACAAAGGTCTGTGAACAGTTAGCTAGAATTCAATATGTTCATTTTGGGGAAATGGTTAAAAAAACTAAAATTATGAATAGGGGGGGGGGAGTGTTTGCAGGGAGAGGAAAAGAGAGAAAATGTAGCCTCCATTGTACTTGGCGAAATACTTTTCCATTGTAGTTTGGTGAAACTGTGATTATTGAGGAAGTGCCTTTCCTGTCTTGCTCTCTCCAGTTTGTGAAGTTTGTCAAACAGGTCGGAAGCGGTGAGATTGTCATCGAGGATAACCAACTCAAGGACAAAGAAGGAGTTCCAATTGAAGAGGCATATGATTCATGGTCCTCAGAGTTTATCCAAAATGAGGTATAGTTCCCAGTTTCATGAATTTTATTCATTGGTCGATCTGATTACATTCCTCAGATTTTACAAATGGTTCATTTAATGTCTGGTGCTGTCAGTTGATATCTTCCCAGAATTTCCCGATGCAATCCAGAATCTTATATGCAAATTAGGGGATAGGTCGACTAGGTATTCTTCTGTTGTATTGTGTTTTAAGTCGATGAATTGGTCATAACGAAGGTATATTAAATTTTAATATCAAGATACGCCTATGAATTGGTCATAAAGAAAATATGTATTAAATAATAATGTCTACTGATATGATGTAGACTGCATTACTATAGTGTAAAGGAATGATGTATTTGTGTTGCAAGCCTTGGTGCAGAGAGAGATGGGACATGTTTAATGACAAGCAAAACCATGTGCTTTAAAACATTTAATTGCCATCCTTGTGTTGATATCTTAACAAGGTGACTGAAGGGTCTGAGTAGGTCCCCCTTTGAACACTAAATGAGGCTTATCAGTTAAAATGGCTGACTTCATAGTCAAACCCAAGCCATAAATGTCAGTTTCCCAGATGCAATGCAAAACTCCATGGGAAATAGAGACTTGTTTCGTCCTCAAATAACGTTATTGCATAGACCGCATTATACAATTTCTCAAGAAGTACGTTGACTGTCATGCAAGTTTGCTCAGCTGTTAATACCAAGTTTATGGATAATGTAATTTGATAGAGGTTTTAGGATTTCTAAAACATTCAAGTCACATTTCTGTATATACTGAAGGGCCAACATAAATATCATTAAGTTATCCTTCAAGAAACATTCCAGACATAGAGCTTATCTTTGAGCTGACTATCTTCAAAACAGCTTTAACAGAAAACATCACCTGTACTAGCACACAATATGTCCTTTTTGTCTTAAATTACTCTATTACATATGTATGTATGTTTAATAGATCCTCCTGCAAGCAGGAACTCACGAAGAAGCCATCATTGGCTTATCAAACCGCAAGCTGACCTAAGTCAGTCTCTTAGATTCATATTTAACGTCCATGATTATGAATTGTCAACTGTCAACAACTCTGTAACTAGACGACATACATTAACCTTGGAGTGACTCGATCTCGGGACCTTATGATTGAAAGGCACCAGCGTTAACCACTGAGCTAACACTCCTATCATGTAAAACATATCAAACACTAACCATCTTTTTTAAGGGTTAGTGCCTTCATTTTGACTGTTCCTACTTCATCCTCCAGAAGTCCCCCTCAGACCAGTGGGCGGATGAGTTTCTCGATCCCAACACCATGCCAGCCGAGGAAGAGTTTTGGGATAAGTTACAGAAACAGTGGGAGAAGATTTCATCAGAGGATCCAGATGCTCATCCGTGGTTGAATGATTTCAACCAAGCTTCCAAAGAACCAGTACGTTGTTTTGTAATTCTCTGGTATTCATTCAGTTCCAGTGCTAAAAAGAGTCATTGCAGCCAATGATTTTCATTTGTGTAACTGAGTGTATTTGATGGACATACAGTAAATATGATATATCAAAATGTTCAGCCTGATTGCATTTTCATGTTTGGCCATTTAAGTCCACTTTTAAAAAGCGAGTAAAAAAAAAAAAAAACCTGTTGAGTTTCTCCGGATATCAAAAGTCATTTTAGATCAGCCGATGTAAAAGTCTGAAAATGTTGTAAAACACGATAGTTGAGAAAGTACAGGTTGGATGAGTTTCATACTTGTTATGTGTGTTAAAAGAACCTAATTGCCTATCATTGAGGCAAAAGGTCATTTTGAGTTCGATAGAGGCCGAAGTCTGAAAACCTTGTTAACATGATCATTTCAAAAGTAAAACTGAGATGAAATCTATAGTTAGGATGTATTTCCAAGTAAGGGGAGGTTAAGGACCCTATTGTTTTATGAGTCTGTGGAAGGTCGTTTGGGGTCGATTGAGAATGAATGTACTAGAAAAGTCTTAAGACAGAAATGGTAATTCGAAAAGTAAAGCTTGGATGATGCATGTCCACATGTCCTATGTTGTCTCCATTTCTTACTGCTATTTGTCTTTTTTTTGTGATCCGCCTGTTTTGGTAAGCTATAAATAAACTATACTATCCTACTCTCTTTAAACTTTTAACAATCACAGCTATGCAGGAGAACCTATCCCACATTTCTTTGGGAATTTGAAAATTCCTGAACATCATTCTGATGATTTTTTTTTTTTATGGAAAATGGCATAAGAGTCTTCAACCATGTCGTGCTAATGTGACGTGTAGCTTGGTCAAATTGGCCAAGTATTAGTGGGCTTTTTAAAATAGCCATTGTTATGAAATGCAGTTTTCCGAGCTCAATAAGGCCTAACTTCACCTACGTTCTGTTGCAATACGTACCAATGTATCCTCTCTTGCTTAAAAGCTGATAGGAAATTACAAACAACATCCGAAAAATTTTAAAAAATTGTTTACCAAATGTTCACATTTTTGGTGCCAAACTGCTGAAGGTCACAGTCATATAAACTGGCTTTATTTTTTGAGTGAGAACCCCTCCTTGGTACAGAAGTGGACTAATGTTGCTATATGGGTGATAGGCACTACCCAGAGAATGCTAGATATCTAATTGTGTTTCAAAGGCCACTCAATTGGATCCCATCATAGCACCAAAAATATATGCATATATGTAAATTTTGTTGTTGTTGCCATCTTTCTTTCATAGGCCGATTATTCATTTGAAGAAGATAATCCGTTACTAGAGCATCCTAACCCATTTGAAGAAGGACAGAAGAGATTGAAAGAGGGCGACCTTGCCAGTGCGGTCCTCTTGTTTGAAGCAGCCGTCCAGAAGAATCCTGAACATACCGAGGTATTGTGTGGCATTAATTCAAAATCCCTGCTATGTAGAACATTATCTTCATTTCGCTGATGCCATCTTAACTTTTGAAGGGGTATAAAGGGAAGGGAGAGATGTTTGTGGGTGGGTAGGAGAAGACGGAGACATCTGCTGCCATTCACAAACTGTTTAGTGAATTTGCTGATAGGAAAAGAATGAACATTTTTTCAAACTTTCCAGCTAGATGGGGGGGGGGGTGTAGTATTGAAGGACCTTCTGCCATGTAAACTTTTTGTGTTAAATACAGACTTGGTATTCTTCTCATGATAGAAAACAGGAAGTGGAAGGGGTTATTTAGTTATCATTGTTTTCAACACATGGCAATTTACACTTCTACTTGCTGTCTAAGTGAAATTTTAAAATACATACAACATCTAGTGTTGGCCTTGCTCTTACGGTTTACATCTTTATTTCCTCTTTGCAGGCCTGGCAGTATTTAGGTACTTCTCAAGCCGAGAATGAACAAGAAATGGCTGCCATTGTTGCCTGTAAAAAGTGAGTCTATTGTTAGAAGGCTTTTGTTGTTGTTTTTTTTTATCAAGATCAAGTACAACTATTCTGGGAACGTTAGAACACCTGCTGCGGCAGGTGAAAGAGACATCGACAACAAACAGATGAATTCAATTTTGAAAGAGAACAAAAGGGTATTGTTTATGAAACAGAGAACAAAAGAGTATTGTTTATGAAACAGAATGTGAAGCAACTACCTCCAGAAAAAAACACTTTCTGTTTACTAGATACCAACTGAATTTCTCCAACAAGTCAGTTGTAGGCAGATATTGCCCAGACTGCCCAAGTAGTATTGAATGAAATAGGGTTTGGACTTGGACAAAAAATGGTAGGTATGATACTTTTGGTTGGATGCTAGCAATATAAGGAAGTAGATGTTGGGAATTAGTATGTATGTATGACAGTGGTTATTAAACTTGGTAGACTTGGTAGACTAAAAGTTTATATTCTTGAAATTTTATTCGGACAAAAAAATTGTCTCTCAAACTTTGTTTCAAAAAGTTTCGCTAGGATCACGAACAGAGCACGACTCCTAAATCAAACAATCATCATTAGTGGTATTTGGTACTACTATTGTATGATAACTGGCAGGGTTTATCTGCTGTTTTAAAATGGATGTTTTAACATGCTGCTAAATTGTTGTTCACTTTTTTGGTAACACCTCTCTGTTTCCGTATGGAATTGTACCCTCCCCCTTCCAACATCCGTCTTATAGCCCTCCCAACACACTTAAAGAGCTCATTATGTAACATGGTTGTTCCCTTAAGCTTTACTCTTAAGTGAAAAGTTTGTTATTTGAAAAGACCATTTTTGTAATGATAAGACTAATAATTGGTTCCTCAACTCTCAGAGATCTCAAAAGGGTATTCTACAGTCTGTTATTCCGTACATATTAATCATATCTTATTTCTTGTATGAACAACCATTAAAACTCATCCATGTGTCTAGTCTGCTGAAAGTAATTATAACTTTATCTATTGGCGGTGTCCACTGGTCTCTCAATATGTAGTATGTTTCCTACACACACACACAGATGCCTCATCCATGCGTCTGATCTGCTGAAAGTAATGTTAACTTCATCTATTGGCTGTATCCACTGGTCTCTCAATATGTAGTATGTCTCCCTCACACACACACAGATGCCTAAACCTCATCCATGTGTCTAGTCTGCTGAAAGTAATTATAACTTTATCCATTGGCTGTGTCCACTGGTCTCTCAATATGTAGTATGTTTCCTACACACACACAGATGCCTTGAACTCATGCCAACTAACCTGCCAGCATTGATGACGTTAGCCATCAGTTACACGAATGAATCGATGCAAAACCAAGCGCTGGAGGCCCTCCATCGATGGATCGGTGCAAACCCTACGTATTCGTCTGTAGCGAGAGACCTTCAAACCAAAGTACCCGATTTTAGGATACAGTCTGTTATGTCCAGGTGAGAAAAGACACCATTATGTGTGTTTATTATATATAAGGTACTACATGAGCAATTGAAAACTGACTGAGAAGAATAAGTGACTCGGGTGGGGTGGGGGGAGGGGGTGGGGGAGGCATCTTGGAATCTAGGGGCATCTTGGTGGTGTTAAATGAAGTACTTGAACTTTGAGCCTGTACTCAATAACAGTACTCATACCATGAGGCATTCAGCTTGTACTCACACTGTTGTAATTGTACTGTTGTAACTCTAGTATGGGTTCTAGGGCAAGTTATAATACTCATACTCACACTTAGAGCCTTGTACTTGTACCCACACTGTTGTAATTGTACTGTTGTAACTCTAGTATTGATTCTAGGGCAAGTTATTATACTCATACTCACACTTAGAGCCTTGTACTTGTACTCACAACAAGAGTAAATGTCCTTGTACTTTCACTCGACATGCTGCTGTGCTCATGTTACAAGCCGTGGTCAAGTTTACATATCCCAGTCTCGTACTAGGTGTTTGTTCCTAGGATGATAATTCATTGCAAGACTAACAAAGAAGGAAAACCTCTAAGAGTGTAGCACACTGTTGCCTGACAATGCAGAAGATGGTGTCAGTTATTGTCCTAATAACTAATATACATAACAGAAATTTCCAATATTACTCTGCAGCTAACGAAAAAATTTCTTGCAATTGTGTGTTTAATACGTAAAAGGGGAAAGTTGAGGCTTTTCTTACGCTAGATTTGGATTCTCAAGATTTAATAACAGATGACAGGACTAAAGGAAGTTGCTAATATTGTATTTGCTTATGCAGAAAATCATAACTATCGGACAATTTATTTGTGCAGTGCTTACAGTTATTTATGACCAAGATGATTCCATAGACCTGCTTAATATTAATAATAATAATATGCAACTTATATAGCGCAATATGCAAAGGCTTCAAAGCGCTTTACAAAACATATTGAAAGTGTGTTTCTTTAAATATGTGTCTTCTCACAGTCCTCTACACAAGGAAGTACAGGACCAGTACATAGAGGCTGCTAGGATGTCACCAAACGCAGTGGACGCCGATGTCCAACAGGGACTGGGGGTGCTCTTCAATTTATCTCATGAATATGCAAAAGCAGAAGATTGCTTCAGGGCCGCCTTAGCGGTCAAGCCTCAGGTAAAAGCAGTGGCACTGTATCTTCTAAGAGGGGCTGGGCTGGCCAAGGGGGCTACAGACTGAGAGTAGTAGGGTGAAGTGATGTGAATGAAGGATTAGGTTGAGAAAATTATCATTATTATTACTGAAAGTTGAAAAAGAAAAGAACATAGTAATGTACATATGTTACAGAGTTCTAGTCACTAATTTCCTTCCTTTATCGAGAATTGCTCCAAATGTTGCCCTTTAAATCAGATTCTAGATTAATGTCATGATATATGGGGATTGGGGAAGGGGGGGCAGCCAAGAATATCTGGGTTTTCAGTTACAAGAAACATGAACTGATAAGGGTTAAGGGGGGGGCAAGAATATCTGGGTTTTCAGTTACAAGAAACATGAACTGATAAGGGTTAAGGGGAGGGGGCAAGAATATCTGGGTTTTCTGTTACAAGAAACAAGAACTGATAATGGTAAAGGGGGCTGGGGGCAAGAATGTCTGGGTTTTCTGTTACAGGAAACAAGAACTGATATGGGTAAAGTGGACCCTTAATAAGGGACCCTGCAGAGACCCTCAAGCAATGTTAATTCCGTTGACAAAAAAATAGTTAAATGAAATGAAAACAGGAATAAGTTCTTTGAATCTTGTATCCATGTAAATTATAATATGCTTATTAAAACATTTAATTAAAGAGCTTTTCACCTAAATGCATTGACAGCTTTAAAATGAGCACTAGCCACTTAGTTTAATCTTCATTACAGGACTCTCTGGTGTGGAACAGACTTGGGGCGACGCTTGCCAATGGAGGCAGAAGCGAGGAGGCCATCGATGCCTACCGTCACGCCTTGGAACTCTCCCCGGGATTCATAAGATCTCGCTACAACCTGGGCATCAGCTGTGTCAACCTGGGAGCCTACAAGTAAGTCTCATTATCAGAGGGTATTAAAATGGGATTAATCTTTCCATATTTGTGCTAAATTGTGGTTTCCATGGGAAGGAGGTCAAAGTTTCGATTTGCATTTCCATTTGACAAAACCTTACATGAGAAAGTGTCTGGGGCAATAAAATATTTGGTATTGAAGAGATAGAATACAAAAACCACCTTTAACAAGAAATTTTTACAAACTAGCCCTTGATTACAATTTGACCAGCGCAGTTAGAATGCACTGGTAAGTTACAGTTACGGTTCAGAGAAGATCTTTTGTAACCATAAAAATTGTTTATTCCTCGCTCGTCCTTGGTCTGACTTTGTAGAAAATGAGACAAAAGGGGTCTTTTGATCAAACAACCAGAGTTACAACAATAAGAATCTGCTAGGTATTCTTTGTGTTCTCTGAATTAAATTGTTTGCATGAATCAACATATTAGGCAAAAGCTGTTAGCAACCGTTTTGAACAACAAAATCCATTTGACGAGAATCGTGGATATTTTACGACCTATTTTTATAGATCGGTTTACGACTTTATTTGCTCATATCATTTGAAAAGAAACTTGTCTTTGATCTCTTTGTGTTGTGTACCTGCTAATTGCTTACTTGACAGTGGCAGAATAGGTGAAGATTTTCACTATCATATTAATCATATTAATAATAATATATCATATAAATAATATATAATATATCATATTAATATGGCAGCTGGTTTGAAGCTTTTGTCCCTTATTTTCAACAATTCTAACAAACATACAGGTCTCTGACTAAGTTCAACATAGTGCTGTAAACTGAACAAACTACAGTTAGGTAGACGGCCATCCTTGATTGTTTTCACTTAAAATTAAGATTTTTTATGCGGGGGAGTAGTTAATTATGCCATCTCATTTTCCTCATTATTTTGTTATCTGGACCCTTTTCACATGTATCTCTCATATTATATCATGCTTGCGAAATGGTCACGTATAGTGAAGTTCACATGTGTACTTAGTTGGCGTATCGTATAAAAACAGTGATATATTTGAATGTCACAGAGACCTTTAGAGGAATGGGGGACAGTCTTAGTTTGCTGGTGTGTGACAATACATTTTGTTGCAAAAACTAACAAAATCCCGATTATTCTGGTTGTATGATATCCCTAGCCATGTAAAACAAGCCAGAATATTATATCACAGCCATGTTTGGTGGCTTTATTGGTTCTTCATTTTGTTTTTAAATTTCGACTCTTAAAAGTTCTGGCGTACAGTCGTTTTTGTGCTTGTTGTTGGTACCTGTCCCCTCCCCCACCCCCCACATCTTAATTGAACCGTTCAATTGTTTCTTCTTGGACAGGGAAGCAACGGAGCACTTTATAACAGCTTTAACTCTTCAAAGAAGTGGAAGAGGACCCAAAGGTGAGACGTCCCAGATGTCAGACAACATCTGGGGGACCCTCAGGATGGCCGTGTCCCTCATGGGCCGGCCCGATCTATACGACGCAGCAGACAAGAGGGACCTGGACCACCTCTGCCGGGAACTGGACGTCAAGGTCTGACAAATTCAGAGGACAGACCCACCAGAGAACAACGGGCGTTGATTTGCTATGCAAAAAGTGCGGTAGTCCTACCTGCAGCATTAGAGGTTCCAGGATTTGATACTATGGGATGTTGGGTTTCTATGATAATGGAAGGTAATGAAATTTAGATCAGTGTCAGGGATGGCTAATATAAGAAAGTAATGTACTAAAAGCCAGTCTTTGGGTCCTCATCAAGATGTAGGGAGAATGCACAAAACTTTGGCAAAGGTTTGTCTCTTCTTTGTTTTCTGTTTTTCTAAAGTAAGTCCCGAATTGGATTATATTAATCATCCAATCTCTGAGCATTATCCACGCAAAATGGTTCTCAACATTTTTCAATGCAAAGCATCCATTAGTGAGGGCTAAGGTTTTGATATACATCTTAATACTTTTACGGGTGATACAACTCGCATCTCGGTCAATATTGGTCTCCATTTTAAATACCTGACATCCAATTTATGCTTATTTCTGAGCAACACTCACTAGTTTGTATCTAGATCTCTTAAAGTGTTCATAAGTGGCTATCATGGTCATGAGGCCTTAATTCCCACAGAGGTAATACCTCATAGAAGATACATCACCTTGCATCTTAGTCAAAATCATTGTCCTTTAATCGAGTTCCAGTTAATGTTTCACTGTTACTGAAAATCTGTTCACAATCTTGCACTCATTGAGTGTATGCAGTCCCTTTAGTTATTAGGCATGAGCATATTACCAGCGTTACGTCACTCAAAGTTGGTCAAGATAAATTTTTATTGTCTGGTCCTTTGCTACAACCAAACCGTGTTTAAAAACTATGAATTGAGAGTAGCTGCCCTAAGAAAGATGGTCTATACTCATTTTAGTAATTACCTGTTAATACATACCATACCGGCATCATTGTATCTCTCAGAAGGTCAACAGCTAAATGGTTTTCATAAAAAAGAGATATATATTAAATACAAAAATAAGTAAATCATTGCTTCTTGTGTATAAAATCGCCAAGTTCTTTTCTATCAAACCTGTTGTAAGTTTTTAAATTGTGTTTGAGATCCGTCCTCTTCAAATATTCACATTTAAGTTATAACTATTTCTTAATTAATTTCAACATTTGAGAGTCAAGTCAATACGGTCATATGGTTTATTGTGGTCCATGTGCTACACTGAAATGTCCGACCACAAGTAGGCCCCATATAAAAACTCCCAAAAGTACACACATTTCATGTTCACCCTTGCTTTAAAGGCATTGAAGTCTCGCCTCAAACCGCGTGCCGCGCTCTAACTTTTCGTTGCTTGCAAAATGACGTTTATTTTCTTGTCGCTACAAAATGCAGACAGTAATGAAACGTGATACCTTGTTATCTCTAGCTGGACCTGAGATGTCCACCGCTGCTATTTACACTGTGTTGTGGGTATTGACCGTAGCTGTATGTATTGACTGTACACTAGTGTCTAATTACCGACGGTAGCAAGCTGTGTGTGTATTTTCTGGGATCGATGGTGGTGTCTAACACTTCTGTTACACCTCATTCAAAAGTAGGTCAGATTACCGGCATGAGACGTTTCTTTGTGGTCGAGTCTTCACACCCTTTAAGGTTCAATAGACTGCGTTAAAGGGGTTTTGAAATACCTCACAGTTGCAGAATGTTTGCACTCTCAGCCTGCCTTTGCACAAGAGGGTGACATATACTTGTAGTATGCTAGTTGGCACAAAGAGCAATCAAATTTCTTCTAAGTCATTGGAAACCTTTAAAATTGTTTTTCTCTCCTTTTTTTGCCCCTCTTTTTAAATAAGGTGATTTTCAGCGTCTTTCGTCAGTTATTTGCATTTGGTCTTCAAGCTAGAATAAAGCTAAAAAACAAATGTGCTGTCAGTTGTTGCCCATGCTACGATTAACTTTTGACTATGACATTGTGGAAAAAAAAAGAAGAGAAGTATGTTCTTGATGTGGTCACTCTTGAAAGAATGGTTGATTACAATTAATAAGTTGCTTTGATATTTGGACAAAATATGAGTTGGTTTGGTGATAAAATCAAATTATAAACAGTGGGGAAACAAAACAATAATCACTTTTATATTTTAAAGCTGCAAACTATCTAAACAATTTTCACGTCGTCACTGTCAACGGTAAAAAAAAAGCATTTCACTTTCTAAGATCAGGTTGGGGGTCAGACAGACTGAACAATAATGTGAAATGGAATTATCATTTGCAACTCTTTTTTTAAAAACTTGCAATAGTTAAGAGAAAATCCTGTTCAATATCTAAGCATTTTTTTTTATTTTTAATTTACATATTTATATAATGAAGAGTTTATTGTGCTATATTGCAATGCGATCGTCTTTTTCTTTTCTTTTTTCCTAAACTTTCCAAGTTTTGCATTTTCATGTGGTGCCAAGTTTCATCTTTAAAATTCTTCTACTTAACCATTGTCCTAATCAACATGCAATTTGCTGCAGTTTTCCAAATTTCCTACGCAATTTCATGGAAAATTTGTAATTATCTACACAGAAAGAAGAAAAAAACAACAATTGTCTGGTTGACGGGTGAATAAATTGCATATATTGAAGATGACAAATAAATTTTGTTTGAAATTGCAAATCATGTCTCGCTTCTAGGTTTAATCTTCATTTGAGTGTGTTTGTAAATGTAGGTTGTGTCAGCCATAGCCTATATGCAATGATGATTCTTTGCTTGCTGGCAAGTAGGATAATTATCCAGTATCGATCAAGTATCCACCGAAATGTGACAAATATAAATAAAATAGTCGTACAATTATATATACTGCCATCAAAATGTGATGGCATAGCAACTTGGATGAGTTTCTTATCCGTCAAGTCTACGATGAAAAATTGATTATAGAAATGCCTGTATATAAGTTGTTCATGGAGGTCGATAGTCACAATATAAACTTTTAATCAGTGGTGTAACCACACTGGTGGGGCGGTCTGGGATCATGGCCCCAGGGGGCCCAGTGTCATGGTTGGAGAAATAGGACCACCAATTGGATTTTGTAAAATTCTCTTGTTTTAAGTTCTGTCCAGTGCAGTTCTAAAAGTGATCTCCAACTGATATAGTCCTCAACAGAGAACGATAGAGTGTGCCATTTTCCGGGCATCTAGTAGTGCCAAATATTAAAATCAGAGTGCAAAAATGCATTGTGGTTTTGATGATGTAACATGAGCAGTTTTCTTCATGAATCTGACGTGATGTAAAGTGAGGGTGTACATGTTAACAAGGGTTACACGATTTGACCTCTGATGACCATATTAACCATATTACCCAATTAATGAATAGTCCTCACAACTGAGAGTAATGGAGGCACCACAATTTCCAGAGTGGGGGTGGGGGGAAGATGACGGCAAAAAAACTTTTTTTTGGGGGGGGGAACGGAGAGGCAAACATTTGGAAACCTGTGCCAACTGGATCTGCATTAAGTGGCATTGTACTTCACCTGCAAATTTAGGGGTTAGACAGGCTTCAACTTTGTTTCACCGGGGACGACCAGGAGTTGGAACTCAGCCATTGACCCCACCCCCTGGGGGTAATTTTGGGTTTCCTGATGTGATATCAATCAACACAACAATACCAGTTCAGACCCCACGGACCAATATTCACCGGGTAAGTTTTGGCACCTCTTCATATCACGAAACTGACAATGCCACTATTCTTTATCCCATATATATGCAGGGAACCACTTCATATCTTACAGGGCCTCCTAATTGAAACTTGTGTATATAGTTCTACTGACCAAAAATATGATAAATGATCCCAAGAATACGTTTAACGGCCATTGTGGAAATTTATTTCCACTGAGACAGCATTTTCTAAGAATTAGTCCATTTATTTTGCTGGCCATGGTATAATCTGGGTCAGAATTTGAAGGCAAGCACTTCTGAAAACTTTGAGTAAATTGTTGCAGGGTCAAAACTCATTTAGCAATTAATCTAATGACCTTTACTAAACAGAATAGCATACTCTTTGATTGTGCAATATTCTGAACTATACTTGTTAAATGCCGCAAGGCAGTGTTGCTGCTAATATGCTTCCTATTCACAACAGTAATTATTTTCATGGAACCCACTTGTTAATTTGATTGTTCGATTAATTAATTTTTTTTTTTTTAATTATGCGGAACAGACAATGAATGACATATGACGGTGACAATTGGCCAGAAATGACTCTGCGATGATAAACAATAGCAAACGTAGAATTTAACGAGGTAACAGTTTACCAAGAAGTACACACCTATGTGTCAATGCATGATGGCTGTACAATGTCAAACAGACCATAAAGCGGACGGCATAATTAAACCCTGTGCTGTCTGCACTTAGTAGAGGTACAATGGATTGACTGATAACAGTATAGCCTTTTTGAACCGAAAGTCAATGGCATTCAAACAGCCTAGACAAAGAGACCAAATATACTAGTGTTGGCACACAGTAAATGGTGGCTATGATGCCAAACATTTCTTAAGGAATTTTCAACTGTGAATAGTCCTATCCACCCCCTCCCCTTCCCCTCTGATCTTGTATGTCATTCTCAAGTACATTGGTCTGTGCATTGAATGAAAGGTATTAGAAAGAAAACAATAAATCAAATGAATGTAAAAAGCGATTCATTTGGTTTAGAATATCTTGATTGAATCTCTACATAGCATTTCATGAGTTCATGCATCGAGTTGCCATGACAATCAGGGGTGCATAACTATAACTCTGTTTGACACTGCCAATGTCACACTAAATGTATTCATGACATCCTCGACACAGCTGTTTGATTGCAAATTACCTCCTCCCTCCCTCCCCTCCCCTCCCTCCCCTACCCTCCCCCACCCCCACAAACTATTCGATTTGCATCGTTTGGTTTAGCTCAACAGTTTGGTAACTTTTGTTTCTAAATGAGTTCCTTTTCATGTCACTATCCTGACTGAACTCTTACCAGCCATTTCAATCTGACATTGTGGTCAATCCCCTTCCCCCAGCCCAAAGCCCCTCGCCCTCTCTCATCCCCTCCCTCCCTCGTCTATCTCCCAGACCCTCCTCCGTTAATGAGGCTTCAAGTCTTTGAGTTCATTCTATTTTGTACATATGTTTGCTGGCTCCTGGTTACTTTTGCTGCTCAATATAAAATTGTCAGCTCTTTTCTCTGTCAATCATTTAACACCTTCCTGTCTCCAGCAATTATACAGCATCTGAATTTAAAATCAAATCATCAACACTGCCACCGTTATCATCTATCCTTCTCTTCTTTCCACATATCAGAGTCTGGAAACCTTGCCTTTAGTTTCTGGATTCGTTTGTATTCCATTCTCGCCCGGCGCCAACGTTCCTTTTTCACCTTCTCCAGCCAAAGGTTGATGTATTTCTTCATGTAAGGATCGTATTGTCTTTTCTGTGATGCCCACTGGAAGCAAAAGAGAGGGTAGGTTAGGTTGTCAATGGTTACCCACATCTTTGTTATTAAAGTAATTACTAAAGGTTACCACATCCATCTTCAAAAGTTTGAGAGATGGTGCTAGGAGGGAGTGGGGGGCAGGGGGGGGGGTAAGTCTTTGTGTTTACACAAGTTTTCATGGTGATGAAAAAAAAAACTGAAGGAGGGCAGTGTCCACTAAATTTCAAACCATCCAACATTGATTGTTTTTTACTTCTATTTGTCTGTCCAGATTTAAGGCTGGTACATATTAGTAAGCGCACCAAAATAGACCCCTAACAAGAAAAAGGGTATCAAATGACCTGGTACGTACATATTTGTTCATGAATTTTGGGACGAGGTGTTCTTTTGGTTTTACATATTGCATAAACCCGAACGGTGTGTACTCCCAGTGGCCTGGATGTTTCTCCTTTCTTCCAAACTGGAGTTTATTCACAGCCTCATCTCTCTCTCTGATCAACTCCTTGATATTTGCCATGGAGAGTTCCACCTGAGAAATTATTTCAAGATATGGAAATAATCCTTCATTTACTGTAAACAGTACATATAAAGAATGCTAACAATGATAATGACTTTAACCTTTTGGTGCTTGTACCAATTCATCGGTCACAGGCTTTATGTGGACACCTTTTCCCCTACACCCATCAGCTCACACCCCCTCCTCCCATCAGCCCACACCTCCCTCCCATCAGCTCACCCCCCTCCCAACCAGAAAAAAAAAGAGAAACATAAAATATATCAATGCCTTCCCATATACCTTTCTCCTACCCCAATGTCCACACCTCTCCCCCACCCCCCACCCCACCCCCGTAATATCCACCATACACACACACACATCTGTCCCAGCATCAACAGTAAAAATTATTGGATCTTAGAACAAACATAAACTTGACTAATTTTGACTCTTTGAAGAAGATCCTGCCGAGATACAAAACATCAGCCTCTCTATTACCTTCATACTGTATATTTACTGTATATTTACTGCATATTTACTGCATATTTACTGCATATTTACTGTACATATTTACTGTATATTTACTGTATATTTACTGTTTATTTACTGTATATTTACTGTATATTTACTCTCCTGTACATCAGCCTCTCTATTACCTTCAAACTGTATATTTACTGTATATTTACTGTATATTTACTCTCCTGTACATCAGCCTCTCTATTACCTTCAAACTGTATATTTCTGTCTATTTACTGTATATTTACTGTATATTTACTCTCCTGTACGTCTGCAGGCTCTATGCAGTAGATATTAAAGCAGTCTGTTAACATTATCCTTCTCTCTTTTGATACACAAGTAAATCACCCCCTTTCCCGAATATAAAGATGACACTTTACGGTTCTGCATACAATAGCCATTAATAAATCTCTACGTAATTTATTATTATCAGCTTTTTGCTGTTTTACCTTTTCCAGCCGATCATCTCCAGGCATAAACTTCTCTTGCCGTTCTGCCTCTGTTTCTAAAGTAAGCAACATATTCCTCTCCTTCAGTAAAACATACCTGTAATGTCAAACAACATTGTAGAAAAGTACATCAAAAGTTTCTGTTGAAAGCTCTAGTCAAAGTGACTCAATTTTGTGACATAAGGGAAAAAATTATACCCAAAGTCTTCAAGAGAAATTAATTAATTAAGTTTGAAAGAGCTACTTGCAGACAGAGAGCAGAGTCGAGGATAAAACTCTCAATGGTAGACTTATAGATAGGTTCACTGTATAGTACAGTACACTCCAAGGATTCCACTGTTGTTAAGGGCACCTTTCACACATGTGAATTAAAGTTGTATCACAAAGGTCAAACACGACCACCTCCCGCCCTATTCTTCCTCGTTCATCATCTGAATGGGATATTGTAGAAGGTAAACCTGTTAAAATTCATTTTTAAATATCAACTCATTATAGATTAATATACTGATATTTGTCACATTTTATGTTGTAATAGTCACAGTACAGTACATTAGTGAACTAATGTACTTAAATTAATATAACATGCAACAGGGTTCTGACCTCCCAAATGACCTCCAACTGGCAATCGGAGGTCTTGCAAAACACTTACAGTACAGTATCAAACTGTTAATGAGGGTTTTAATGAGCCCTGGATGCAAAGCCCACTCTCCATGTTTATATGTATTTATATATGTGTTCCTTTTAATGAGGGTTTTAATAAGCCCTGGGTGCAATACCCACTCTCCATTTATGTATTCCCATGTGTTCCTTTTAATGAGGGTTTTAATGAGCACTGGATACAAAACCCACTCTCCATAAATATACTGTATGTATTCACAAGTGTTTCTATTTATGAAGGTTTTAATGAGCCCTGGAGTGCAAAACCCACTCTCCATGTATATGTATTCACATGTGCTCCTTTCATAATCATCTTAACAACCATACCACAGCATGCTTTTTTTCTCCATTTTCATTTTTCTTAACAATTTTCTGGACATCACTTAACAAAATTGATGTTCAACATGAACTTAAACAATAGAGTTCAATTATGTTTACCTTCAAATTAATACTTAAAACAAACAGTTCCACTTGCTTTTCTTCTTAACAAGTTAATACAGTAGCCTACTTACACAATGTACAGACACTCCAGACAAAACTATAATTTTGACCCCCTTTTCTAAAATCATCCATAGGTCACAACTAAACTGTACTGTTGTTAGTATCTGTGCAGCTCAAAGTTACAATAACACCCATTAAAGTCCTACGGCATACCCTGGGAATTTTATTGAAACCCAATTCACAGCGAGTTTTGTCATCATTATCATTCCTGACATTGTTCTCGCAAAATTAAATTGTTTACAATTCATCAGTTCTATGGATAACAAAACAAATATGAAAAACAAACTGGGTGGGTGTGTACCAGTTAGTAAATATAAAAATGGAGAAATAAATGGGTGGAGTCCACAGACAAGACAATTTTGTAATATTGTAATAATTAATCACACCAGCATAATTTTTTGTAACCATAATTGCACCACACCCTACAGGATGTATTACTGTATGTAACAACAGATTAGCACAGCAATGTAGCTGGATGGCTTTTCAGTATTGAATTTAAACAATTTTTATTTCAAATCTTGCTTTAATATCCTACCCATTTTTCAGATTTAGAATTGTTTGCTGTTTTGTAAATGTTTTGTATGTAGAGTACAATACATGTATAGTTTTGTAGTACTCAAAGGATCACTGTTGTGAGAGAGAGATGGAAAATGGGGGTGAGAGGGGGAGGGAGAGGGGTGCAGGTAGAGTACCAACAAGATGTCCCCTGTCAATGCGATGCTCACACTACTAGAGGTGTTAACATCATACCCTAACAGAACCAAACTTCTCTGATTATATCAGTTCCCAGGTTCCATGCACTGTCCATGGATTAAAACTGTCCCCAGAATTTTCGCCAGATTTCATACACAGATGACAGTATACATAACTGTACTGTACAAACGGCCCTACTGTTTTGTAGTCGTTTTGACTGTTTTGGAATTTTATCGTTATATAGCATGGAGATACATATTTGTGGATTAAAAAGCTTCAATTTTGTTTTGAACTATTTAACTGGGAGGTTTATATATTTACTTCCTCTTAATAATTGATCAAGCATGGCATCATACCCATGTACAGGGTATGGCCTGGATTGAAAATTTGAAATCATAATAAGTTATTTACGTTTGGAAGGACACAAATTGCGTGCTACCTCTGTAGAAAACAAAGACAAGAATGCAACAAAACACAATACACAACTTATGATGATACGACGACGGGCTCAAAAACAGATCAACGAAAGCTTGAGACCTTTTCATAGCCAACTGTCAAGGTACCATCATATTCCTGTGGTGACAAATCATATTTATATGACACTGTAAATTGAAGTGAAAAATAAAACTCTACACTGTTATCTGAAAACCTCAGATCTAAAATTTTATTGGCCCGACCTGTGTATATGGTTGAATGAACTAATCTAAACTCCATGAAGTATTTCATAGTACATGTAGCCCTGTGCTCTGTTAGTACTGTACATGTCAACCATTGTACCAAATTGTTATGTGAGTGACTTGTGCATCTAAAAATGGGCACCCACAGAAATGCTTTCCATATATATGATCGTGTAAGTATCTGTGACAAGAATGCCATTTGTAAACTGTGGAGGAGGTGCCACCAACCAATCTACTATTAGTAGGCATACTATATGTAATTGTGGCTACTTACCATAGTTTGTGGATGGTCTCATTATCCTTTAACCGTAGATCCTCAATTTTCCATTCTCTTCCTGCAAAGATGGACAGAAAAAGAAAAAATCAGTTTAACACAGAAAAGCGGATGGGGAAGGGGTGTAGGATACATGGAGGAGTGGGGAAAGGCAGGCAGAGTGGTAGAGGTGGGGGGGGCGGGGGGAGTGGCGGGATTGTGGAGAATGAATGAATGCAGAAAATGATTGCACATAATTCATCATAATTTACACCAAAGTCATTAATTATGTGCTGACGAAACTAAATTACAAAATGCATTTTACACTGGGCTTCATTTATCCTTTGGGAAGTCCTGCATGTTTTAAACTTTGGCTGACTTGTTACTGTTATGTGCACCAAGTGTTCCTGATAGATTGATATTTACCCTTTACATTTGGGGTGGGGGGGGGGGGGCGAGGGTGGCTCTCTCAGGCGGGTTGTAGTGCCCAGTTTTGCCCTTGGTGTCAAGGCCTATCGGGATTACGTGAAGCAGTATGCAAATTGCCATCAATGTTGTTCCCACCCTGCGTTGGTTCCCTCCCTTCCTTCCTCTTGTACAGTACTGTACATATATACAAAATATTATTTTGTATTACATATGGATTCCAATCATGGTAAACTGATATACTGTAATTAGTTTGTAGTTTTGTTCATTTCATCCAGCACTGTTCTAAGTATTGTGAACTTTGAACTCATTATTGTAAGGATATGTACAGTACTGTGCAGTTCCTTCTTAACAAACAAGTTGTCCAGGCATGACAATAATTAGAAAATATAAATTTTGTCTGTTGAGTTATTCAGTGAGTTGCCAGGTTATTGTTAACAACCATTTTAACCTGAATTGTAATCATTTCCTTTCACCTTTTCTTTAGTTTATGAACTTAAGAAAAATGAAATTCTAAATAGATCTAAAAAAAAAAAAAAATTTACAAAGAAATTCATTCTTAAGTTATTATACTGTATTCTTAACTTCTTATTAACTTATAATTCATACCTTTGTACAATAATCCAGAGTTGAAAACTTTCTGGGGAACGTGACTTTGCTAGTTTTAATCTCGTTGACAACCAAGCACTCCTGATTCATAAAATTTGGTTTAGCTCAGTAATTTCAAAGGGATAGAATGCCAACATAAACATCCATGTGCTGGTCATGAATGAGTACTGTATGTTCAGCTTATACCAAGGGTTCTCTTTTGGATGAGTGCTCAGAGAGTTAAAAGGAGAGGCATTAAATTGTTGCACCCTCTTCTGCTACCTGCATGGACTGCTAGTTAACATCTTGTACTGTAGTATCTGACCACTTTCTAAAATACTGAGGCACCCCAATCATCATCACTTGCAGTGCAGTACAGGGTGAAATCAAAGTAAATTTCAAAACTATTGAAAGACCAGCACAGAAACCTGATAACTTCCCAATTCCCAAACCATAAACGACTTGCAGTGACACAATGTATGTGTAGACTACACTGAACATTTGTTCAAATTTCTATGTTAACTATTTTGTAATTTATGTATGAATTCCATAATGAGAGAGAGGTTAAAGACAGTACAAAAGTGATCAATTGGTCAATTTTCTGCAAAGTGTGAAGTTACTGACATCTAAAATGTGGCAACTGTAATTGAGCATTTGGAAAATGGTCAAGGACTTGGGGGAACATGTACTGTATCTTGCGGGAGACATATACTGTAGCTTGGGGGACAGGTACTGTAGCTTTGGGGACATGTACTGTAGCTTGAGGGACATGTACTGTAGCTTGGGGGGACATATGCATCATGCTGTTGCATCGGGGGACATGTACTCTAGCTTGGGGGAGACATGTGCTGTACCTTGGGTGACATATACTGTTGCTTGGGGGGACATAAACTGTTGTTTTGGGGAGACATACATGTACTATAGCTTGGGGGACATGTACTGCTCTTGTTGGGAACTTATTACACTGTATTACAGTCATCATTTGCAAAGCTTGAAGACCAATCGACCCAAAGCAAAATAAATTTGTTGTCAAATTAACACTCTAACATGGTGAGGAAATTTTGCAATCTGAGAAATAAATTGTAACACAAGGGAAAAAATAGCATCTCAGTTTATGATGAGGGCATCTCAGTCCACAACAAACAATGATCCCTGTTGTTAAATTACTGTAGTAGTAAAGAAGTTTAACCCCTGATCGACTTAAATTACTGTTAAAGTTACCTACCTGACTTTATATCAGGTTCACTCCATAATTTTGGATCGCCAAAGAACTCTTCCAAGCCCAGATTTGCGTGTGACACGTGGAGCTGCCTTGCTCCTGACACCAGCCGTGTCTTTTGTTCAAAGAGTTTCGCAGAATTTTGTTGATGAACGACACAAGATGGTCTCTGTCCTCTAAAAAGAAAAAGGATCCGATTAAGAAAGGAAAACTGAGAAAGTCAGTCCTTGGTATAAAGAAACCTAATTTCTTTTAACTGTACAGTAGTTTAAAAATCGTGATGCTAGTAAACTGACAGGGGCTGGTGATAAAACATCATGACTAAGACTTGTGTCAAAGTTGAGGTGTTTCCCTTCCCCTTTGTGGGGAAAACACATTATTTTGATGGGTACTTTTCTAGACAATTTTCAATCATCGTGGCTATTCATCAGGAGTCAGGTGAATGCAATGTACAGTACAGTACAGTAATACTAAATTTTAGACGAGCAGTCTTTTACCAACCAGAGTACACAATTTCAACACTTGGTTAAATAAGGACTCAGTGTCATGAGAGAATTCATCATGATCAGCAATTCACATTTCATTCTGTGGGACTAGGTTGATTAACAGTTCACTTGTCCTTGTAAAACTTCCCAAATTTCTTTCCAAAACACCACTTGCCACGTTGAGGGAGAAAACAATCAGTCATATCCATACTTCAAAAGTACCATGATGAGAATCAATTTTTTTTAAGCATTTTTACAGACCAACCCTCACAACTTATCCGTCAGTCTGCAGGTGTAGGCAAGAGAATGACAACTCTATCTGTATATATTTGCATTTCAATATAGACCCAGTTCATGGGTTTTGTGCTAATGAGATGGAGATGTGGTTGGGATTACAAAAATGCAAACTTGTTTGGCTTTAAATGCTTTTGTTTAGTTGTTCAGTAGAATTAAGGTTGAAATGATGTCAACGTTAATTTTTCTTCAAAAATGATAAACTTTAAGATCCCGCTATCTCAAGAAATGAGTTATCTAGTACAGTACTGCATCGAAAAATGGGAATGTGGGAGAGGGGAAGGGGGTGGGGCAATCACAATTCAGTATCTCTGAGGTCAAAGGTAGGTGTCACTTTAGTTATGACATACTATATTCAACCACCTGTCAATGGAAGAAATAGTAAAATATTTTGGAATGTTTACAGTGTGCTACACTTAATACTACAATACAGTAGATACAGTACGGTGTATTAAGAATGGCACTGGATGAAGATCAAAGGAACATGATGTTAACTCTTGTATTGTTACAGTCTACCAAGTGACCTACTGAAGTATGTTATTTAATGTATACGTGCTGTGACTGAGGATTTGGAGAGCTGCGAGTTATTTTAGGGTCCACATGCAAGAGTGCATGTTGTTTCATCTATTATGCTATTTTAATGGTGAAAACCCTGATGTCGGTATATGTATGTATGTGCACATTTATAAATTCATGGGAATTTAACTCGGGTGAGGAATGGGCCTCCTTTCCTATATACAAGACTATATGGATATGGAAAGGAAAATCGCTCAGGGAATGGGATATGATCTGCAGTATGACCTCCAACATCATTTAAAGTATTCCATGCATTTCACCCATCACTTAATTAAAATAAGTATAGTCAGTATTGCGAATTTCGGAACACTGCGAATTTCGATTTCACCATGACAACCTACAGGAAGAGTCAAATTTCACCAAAAAGTACGAAGCTACAGTTATTTTCTCTC